>JAODAL010015621.1:0-83244 GCA_025379985.1 Phyllomedusa bahiana | reverse complement strand
TTATTTTATTTTTTGTTATTTATATCAAATTTGTGGTTCCCTCTTCCTTTTTTTTACATAAATTTTTTTTTTCAAATAAAGCATTTTTTTTTCATAAAAAATTATATAAATTGGGATGCTGTAATTATATTGCCCCACAGGTAAAATAAATGTAATTTATAGTTTTGGGGGACCACTGAAAAAAAAAAACTATACAAGCATTACGTTTTTTTTATCCTCCCTCACAAAAAACGTTTAAAAGGCAATCAAAAAGAAATTTCCCCCAAAAAAAAATTTGTTTAAAAAAAATGCATCCTGCAAAAAAAAACAAGTTTTTGCCAGCCCTGATACAGAAAAATAAAAAAAGTATGACTCGGAGTGCAAAAAAAGTGTTTTTCTTTTAAAGGGAAAAAGTGTTTTTTTTGAGTAAAGCTGTAAAACCTAAAAAAATTTATAAATTGGGTAACGCTGTAATTGTATCGACCTGTTAAGAAAGGTTAACGTAATTTACACAGCTAGGTGACAGCTGTAAAAAAATAATAATAAAAAGCACTACCAGGATTGTTATATTTTGTTCATCCTGCCTCTCAAAACTGTTGACAAACAGCAATCAAAGCATCATATGAACTCCTAAATGGTACCAAAAAACATCAATATCCTCAAAAATAAACCCTATAAATGAAAAAAAAAGTTATGGCGTCAGATATGATGAAAAAAAAAATTTTTTTTTCAAATGCATTTCTTTTGTGAAAAAGTGTAAAAATAAAAACTATATAAAAATTGTATTGTTGAAATTTTTAAACCCCACAAAATTTTCCCAGGGGCCTAATTAAAAAAAAAACTTTGAAACCTGGGGATAAAAAAAGCCAATACCCATAGAGGGCCCTAGGGATGTTGAATCAATGGGGGGGTGACTTCGGGGGTTCACCTGCTTACTGTTTTGGGGTTTTTTAAAATAGACAGGGGACCCCAAATCGGGTTCCAAAAGCCAAACAGCACTCTGTCCCTTGGACGCCCTGTCAGTTGCCCAAACAACTGTTTACACCTACATATTTGGTGTACTGCTGAACTTTGGAAAAATTGCATAACAAAATCTGTGTTGCAAATTTTCTTGAAAATGTGAAAATTTTCTGATATTTATAAGCCCCCTACTGTTGTAAAAATGGTAGATGCTAGTTATTAACTATTTTGTATGGTATAACTGTCTGTCTTATATGCATACATTGTTTAATTTTGAAAATGGCAAAGTTTTCAAAATGTTCACAACATTTTGATGTTTTTCACAAATAAACAATGATGGTATGAACCAAAATGTTTTACTAACTTAAAGCACAATGGGTCACAAGAAAATAAACTGAATCACTTGGATAGATAAAACCATTAAACAATTATTCCCACATAAAGATTTGAAAAATAGGGCTCTGTCATAGAGGTCGAAACTGGCTGCAGCAGTAAGAGGTGAAACAAACTTTAAATATTTAATTGAAAAAAGATTTTGTTCTTGGGGTATTTCTGGATCACAGTGCAATTAACACCAAGTTAATGTTGAATATCATTAAATAATAATGTAACATCCATTATGAAGATATTCCCAGTTCCCTAGTCTAGCACTTTAAATTCCTTTATTTGAAGGTTTGAGTCTATTAGAAAGCTTGGCAGGATTAAGAAAAATGGATGAAGATAATATGACAGATTAAATTTTATGGCATTTATACCCAATATTCATGGGCTAGGATTTCCTTCTGTGATCAGTCACGTTCTACATCATCGAACAGGTGGAACATGGAGAGGTGAGTAACTTTTTTTTTATTTTTAGCAGAGGGTTCTATATACCTACAAGGGGAATATATACCTACAGGGGGCAAGTATACATACAGGGGGCAAGTATACCCACAGGAGGAAAGTATTCCTAGAGGAGGCAAGTATACCTACAGGAAGCAAGTATACCTACAGGAGTCTACCTACCTACAGTGAACAAGTATACCTACAGGGGGCATGTATACCTACAGAGCACAAGATAGCCTACAGGGTGCATCTAAACCTACACGGGGCAAGTATAACCCACAGGTGAAATGTATACCTACGGGGTTTAGTATGCCTACGGGGACTCTACCTATTTACAGGGGACTTATATACCTACAAGGTCTCTCTATATCTACAGGAGCATGCATACCTAAAGGGGGCATGTCTACCCATAGGGGTCTACCTACCTATGGGTGTTCTAAATACCTACAAAGGTATTATAAACCCACAAAGGGCATGCATACCTACAGGGTTCTGCCTAGCTACAGGTGACAGGGGTCTGCCTAGCTACTGGGGGCATGTATACCTACACTCACCGGCCACTTTATTAGGTACACCTGTCCAACTGCTCGTTAACACTTAATTTCTAATCAGCCAATCACATGGCGGCAACTCAGTGCATTTAGGCATGTAGACATGGTCAAGACAATCCCCTTGCAGTTCAAGCGAGCTTTCCAGTATGGGGAAGAAAGGTGATTTGAGTGCCTTTGAAACGTGGCATGGTTGTTGGTGCCAGAAGGGCTGGTCTGGTATTTCAGAAAACTGCTGATCTCCTGGGATTTTCAGCCACACCATCTCTAGGGTTTACAAAAAGAATGGTCCAAAAAAGAAAAAACATCCAGTTAGCGGCAGTCCTTTGGGGGTAATGCCTTGTTGATGCCAGAGGTCAAAGGAGAATGGCAGATGGTTCGAGCTGATAGAAAGGCAACAGTGACTCAAATAGCCACCGTTACAACCAAGGTAGGCAGAAGAGAATCTTAAACGCACAGTAGGCGAACTTTGAGGCGAGGGGGCTACAGCAGCAAAGCCCAAAAAGGGTCCCCACTCCTTTAGCTAAGAAAAAGGTTTTTGAGGCCCCAATTTTAAAAAAAGCTCATCAAAATTGGGACAGTAGAAGTTTGGGAAAAAAAATTTTTGCCCTGGTTGTGCCCAATCGATTTTCGGATGGTGGGGGTTCGGGTTTTGGGCTTTTTAAAAACAACATGAAAGAAATGGATCCACCCTCCCTTTGAAAATTAAAAGGGGTTCAGGGGGTTTGGGTGGGGGGTAAATGGGGGGGGAATATTTTTTGGAAAATTTTTGGGGTCCTTGGTCCCAAATTTTGACATCGTTTAAAAACCCCACACCCTACCTATATTGTTCCCGACCATGGCCCCATCCCTTTTAAATGCCACAAATGTACCCAACATCTAGGCTACTTTCAGCAAAATAATGCCCCATGTCAAAAAGCGGGAATCATTTTCAGACGGGTTTTTCTTGAAAAAAGACAATGTTTTCACTGTACTCATTGGCTCCCACATTTAACCAAATTCAACCCCAAATAGAGCATTTTGGGATGTGGTGGAAGGGGAGTTTTCGTTTCGGGGGATGTCCCGCCGACAAATTGCGGAAAACTGTGTGTTCCCAACATGTCAAATATGCCCAAAAATCTCCGGGGAATGCTTCCACACCTTTTTTGATCTATCCCACGAAAAATTGAGGCAGTTTGAGGCAAAAGGGGGCCCCAAACCCGTTACTAGCATTGTATAAAAAGTGGCCGGGTGAGGTATAGGGTGCTCCCTTTTTTACAGTTGTCTTATACCTACCGGGGATTTTTTCCTACCTTCAGAGGGGAGCTAAACCGAGGATCTAATACCTCGGGGGGTCTATCTGCGAAATGGTACTCTATATAACTACCTAGTTTCAGGGACTATACCTACAGGGGGTCTATATACTGACTGACCAGGGGACTACATAGCTACAGGGGGTCTGCCTACCTACAGAGGCTCTATATATCTACCTACCTACAAGGGGTCTATATGACTACTTACAGGGAGTCTATATATCAACATATAAAGGGCCTATAAATCTACCTGCTTGGGGTATAAATACCTACCTACAGGGGGCACCTACCTACAGGGGCCTATATATTTATCTACAGGGGATCTAACTATCTTAAGGGGGCCTATAACCTCCCAAACGGGGGTTTACTTCCCCTCTATATGGGGAAAAAGAAGGGAACATTTGGTATAGTTTTTTTACTGTATGTGAAAAAAAAGGGGGTCATTAAAAATTTGGGGGTTTGTAGTGGGAATTTTGGTACAGAGGGGAAATTGGGGAGGGGGGGGTGTTAGAAAAGTGAAAAGTCAAAGATGTTTGTGCAGTAAATTTTGCAGGGATGACTCAAGGTGGGGAAAGAGGTGACGAACAAATGGAAAGAAAAGGAAAGAGAAAAAAACCCCATAGAAGGAACGATCTAGAGAAAAAATATCAACCAGGTGTTCTGGGGTAACTTTTTTGTAATCACTTATTTTGTGAAAAGTTAATTTTAAAAAATGGGAGGGTTTCCCTTATATAGTCACTTTATGGGGGTAAAAAAACAATTGCATAGCTAAAGGGTTTTGGTTTCTCCCACAATTTTTTGGTGATGATATGTGGTGATGTATTCAGCATATGGGTGAGATATGTGGGGTTTTTTTCAGTCATATGTGGTGTAAATGTGGTGGTATTATTCAGTACTTGTGGGGGGGGTATGTGGCAGTATTATTAAGTCACTATGTGATGAGATATCTGGGGGGTATTTTCGGTCACATGTGGTGTATGTTGTGGTGTTTTTTCAGTCACTATGAGGTTTTAGTTGTGGTATTATGCAGTCACTATTTTTGGGGTTTATATGTTGTGGTTTTTTTTCAGTCACTATGTGGGGGATATTGGGGGGGTAATTTTTTCAGCCACTATGTGGGGATGATATGTTGTGGTTTTATTCAGTCACTAATATGGGTAATATGAGGTCTGGGTGTTGTGGTATTTTTCAGTTACTATGTGGTGGTAATATGAAATTTATGGTGGTGGTTTTTTTTCACTATGTGGTGGAAATATGTAGTCTTGGTGTGGCGGTATTTGGTCTTAGTGGAATTAACAATACTGACCTTGGTATTCCGGTTTTGTGTAGTGGTGTTATTTAGTAATTGTTTGACCATTATTTAGTGGGTTTAGAGCTTGTCCCCACTGCAAGGGTTATTGGTCGGTTTTTCAGATGGTTTGCAGTTTTAGAAACTGTCTGAAAACTGACAGGCAATACTCCCATTGACTTTAACAGAAAATCCATTCAGCAGTTGCCACTGCTGAATGGATTTTTTTTTTTTACCGCCGGCAGTATGAAAAACTTAGAACATGTTCATTTTTACGCCTGGTTTTCGGGCAAAAGATGTACATGTTAGTGGTTGAAGGGGACAAGAAATCCGCAAACTGCGGGCAGAACCATTCCCCAAAACCATGTACAAGATGTCAAAATACCGGCCGGACTCTCATCAGAATCCTGCCAGTATTTGCTTACTGCCTATGAGAGCTATGAATTACCGTAATTGCGGCACACATGTTGGGTGTATTGAAGCACAAATACGCTGTTAACATACCCTTAGGCTATGTTCACACGGCTTAACTGCGGGTCGTAATTACGCCCCACAATTACGCCGTGTGGCCGGGCCGGGGCAGGAGCGAGGGAGAGAGCGAGGGGCCGGCACTTCGCCGGCACATAGACTTGCATTACCAGTGACGCGTATATGCCGCTAGTAATTCACATGTCTCTTATCTCCCCGCCCGGCGGAGTCGCCGAGCAGGGAGAGGAGACGTAATCCATAGTTCTCTATGAGAACTGTGGATTACTGTAATGACTGGGGCCTTTTCAGCCCGTAATTTGCACACTCCGGCGTGTAATTACGGACCGAAATACGGCCCATTTTAAGCCGTGTGAACATGGCCTTATACTTAGTATTTTGTGTTACAGCTTTTTGTAGATTTTTATTTACATAAAATGTATAATTCAGGGAGGAGGACATATCTTTGGACCCTTTATAATTACCATCCAGTATCCCGCTGCAATTAGGTGAGACTCAAAAGCCCCAGTGCCCCATCTTGATAACAGGTTAGTGTGATAATGTCATCACACCAGGCTGTATAAACTGAAGCAAAACTAGGTGGGGGCACCATACAGGTGGTGGAGGCAGAGAGGAACAGCACAGTAGCTTTGGGGTGGGCCCCTAGAATGAGCTCCTCTGGTGAACCCTATGTACCTTAGCCCGACACTGCTCGCAGATCACATACACCTGTACATGTATATTGTCTTCCTTGGGGCAGGCGGGATATTGCAGTAAGATTCCAAATACTACCCTGACCCCATGTTTACCAAGAGTGAAGCCTAATTGAGCATCTGCGTTTTTACTCTATGGATCCTCTCCCGCACACCCTCCATCAACTAGAGATGTACTGCAGTTGGCATGGCTCCAGATGCCTGCAACAACCTACCATGACCTTTTTGAGTCACTACCAGCCCATCTAGCTGGGTGTCTGTGCTTTCCATTGCAGCTACTCATGATATTAGCTGGTGGTCATAATAATGTGACTCAAATCTGTGCTTTACTTCTTAAAATACTTTAGATTTTCTTCATCTAAGGTGAAAGAGAAAAGCTTTTTCCTGTTTATTTATTTATTTATTGTCCAGTTGTGAGCAAAGCCTATTTTCTTTCTAATGTGAGTTTATTTTAACAATTTGAAATTATTATTATAGAATGCTTTTCCTTCAACAACAAATAAAGTTTTGTAGCTGCAGGATCCATTCTGGAAATAGCTGTATTTTGGAGCTCATCTTCGTGCAAATCGGTGGTTTGCCGGAAGTTTGCAATAATAACGTGTTACCGGTGTCTGGCTGTAAATAGAATGGAACAGCTGGATTTCTGTAGTGTATAGACTCACTGCTAGCTTTCTCAACCTCTCACACTGTCTTCAATGGAAATAGGATGAATTGTAATGTTTATATAGAGCTTTGCTTGTGCAGTGCAAAATTAGATGGCAAAATGTCAGTACAAAGTAACAAATGCATTGTAAAAACAATTCCAGCAGAACAAATTTGGCTGATACAATCGCTTGCCTGAAGTGTCCTTGTTTTATATATCAAACAGCACCCACATTAAAGGAACTGTTTTAATGCAGAGCGGTATTCTACTCAATGTTAATGTAAGCCATATTATACCATGTCATAGCAGTTTTTCCTATGTTTACAGTGGTATGTATATACTGCTGCTTATCTACAACTTGCCAAGGACAAAGTAAATGCAAGAAACACAATACTTATTGTGTTCCCAGATCCGCTAGCCTTACCACATGTACAAGGATAGAGATAAGCTCAAACTGTTTGGATGGATTATATAAAAATATTACATATAAACAAGAAAAAACAGGATATTTACTACAGTAAAAATTCATTGTACGTAATATTCACTGCATATTTCACATTCCTTGAGGCGCATTTAGAACATATAATAGTAAACATGTACATCTCACTTTATTTATTTCTATGGCAGTTTTCTGGTTTACTATACAATATTGCTTTTCTGGTTTGAATGAATGGAAACATTAAAAGGGGTTGTCTCACTACAAAGATTAGCTTTCAACATGTAGGAAACCTTAAAGGGGTTGTTTCACTATATTGATTCATCTTACCGCAGTCCTGTTTTCTTGGTTTCACTTTGAATTCAGGAGCATGTTTACTGCCTTCTACTAGGCTGCAGTAGAAGCCAGGTCTGTAACTATAGCAACCAGTACTGGCAGCCTATCATGAGAGAGTAAACAGGTCTGTAGCTATAGCGACCTGAGGAGCTGATGCAGCCCATACAGGAGGGGATATCTCAGAATAGGTAGGTTACTATTAATGGACATATATTACAAAGTGACTTGTTTTTGCAAGATCTTTAACATAAAAAGCAATCCTTGTAGTGAGACAACCCCTTTAAAGGGATTTTACTTTGATCAAACATCATGGTCAAAAGTCACAGCATGGTCTGGAGAGCTGGCCACGCTTGTGCAGTCGCTCTCCATTCTGTTCTATGAGAGTTCTGAGTACAGCTAAACAGAATGGAGAGCCGTGCACAAGCGCAACCAACTTTCCATTCTGCGCTGTGACTTTTGGGACCCGTTCCCACCTTTGGGACCCGCATCTATCAGAAAATTATGGCATATGTTAGTGATATGCCATCATTTTCTATCGTGGTAAAACCCCTTTAAATTAAAGACTTTTTCCAAATACATTGCTCTTGGTCAGGAGCTAAGAGAGTTTGTATGTGCACATAGGTTTCTCTGGTTACTGTCCTGCTCTCTATTCCTGATTAGACAGAGAGCAGGGAGTTAGGTCACCAGGACGGCAGCTTGAGAACAGAGTGTATTATCCCTAACAACCAAAGAAGATTAATTTTGATTGTTTACTTTCAGCTCTGAAACCCTCTGCACTGTAAATTAAATCAGGGAGTATGGAGCGGATATTCTAACCACTGCTATAGGACCACACACAGCCTGACCAGGAAGAGTGAGGAAGCATGACTCTGAAGTTTCCTGTGGCTCTGTGAAATAGCATGGTGAGAAAATCCCTTTAATGTGAGAGATTTGCATTCCTAGATTTGCATTTGCATGCACTTGAGTCTTCATGCAGACCTTCCTACTCCACAATCCACAGAAGGGATGCGATCCTAAAATATGAAAGACACATGATTTATAAGATAAAAATGAGAAGGTGCAAGTGCATATCTTTCCTTTTCTATAAGTCACCTTTATAAAGATATTGCATTTCATATATTTTATTTCACTTGCTTTTCCTCAGCCATGGGCGACATAGCATTACTCTTAAATTTCATTCACACAGAACCAGACTGCTTACTCCTAGGAATATCATTGATCCCAGAGCTAAAAGAACGAAGCTGGCACTAGTGCATTAAGATCTAATTTTGGAATAGCCTACATGTCCTTGGGGATAGAGCGTGCATTCTCAGTGATATCAAAATACTCTTGCAAAGTAGAAGAGTAGCACAATGTACTACAATGAATACAAATTCCCATCATGATATGCTTAGGATTTATAACACTACAGGAATCATAATAGAGATGTATTAAAGGTTTATTCGCTTTTCCAAATTCATTTTTCACAGATGTAACACATGATACAAATGAAACCGATTCTAGGCCTTATATTGGGTCTTAATCTATTTCTTCATTATGTGCCACTACTGCACCGCTCCTCATTCCCAGGCTTGGAGAGATTTGTGTGTGATAATAAGACCTTTCCTGACATCACAAAATTTATTTATGGGGTGAAATAGAAAAAAATGGCAATGAAAAAAATTGCTTTGCTTCATAATATTCTCTTATCCATAGCTTTTTTTATTTCACTAATGACTGAGTTATGGGACTCATTTTTTGCAGGTTCAGCTGAGGCTTTTAGCGTTACCATTATATATAGGTTAGATATGACTTTTTCATCCTTTTTATGACATTTTTTCTGGGAGATGGAGGGTGACCAAAAATGTCATGCTAGCAGTTTTGTTTTTAATTTTTTTTTATATGTTTATCATGTGTTATACATAACATTTTATTTTAACCCCTTTCCAACAAATGATGCTCCATACATGTTAGCAAATGAGCAAATGATGCTCCTAGCAGCTCAGACTGGAGATATCTCCGATGTTGCGGTAAATGGGGTGAATAGATTGGATTTTAATGTATGTGGTGATACTAACGCTAATTATTTTTTTGTCTGTACTGTAAATGGGAAAAGGGTAGAAGTGTTTTGAATTTAATTTATTTTTATTTTCTACATGAAATTTTATTTAAGTCCCCCATAGGATGTATTTGCTTGTACACTATACTACAAATCTCATGGAGAGCTAACTTGGCAGATCTGGGGGTCTTCATTAGAGCCCTGGCTGCTATAAGAACCAAAAGTCCCACCACAATCATGTTGCAGGGGAGGTGTGACTGGGTAGTTGAGGGACCGCATTCCCGTTGTCTAACCCCTCAGATGGTGTGGTCACTACCAGTCACAAAATCTAAGTGTTAAGGTGCCAGGATCTGAATTTTCTCTGATCCTGGTCACTACAAACAGGTATCAACTTTATACCACAGCTGGCATCCACCATATATGGAGCAGGCTCAGTGTACTGTAGCGGTGGTGATCACTAACATTGAAGAGCAGCCATAGAGACAACTATGCCAAAAGATTCCTGGTGGAGTAGAAGGACATCACTGACATCTGTAATATCAGATTGAGTAGCACTGATACAGTATTGTGCCCTGAAGCAGGGTCTGCAATGTTAGAGACTGTTATTTTAGTATTACTGTATTGAACAAGTATACTGAAGACCAATTTTTAAATTTGACAACAGCCGAAATATCGTTGCCCTCACTAATCTCCAAATGTCTGATTGACTAAAAACATACTTAAAAAAAATCACATTTTTATATCACAATAATTTTTTTATCTTTCAGTTGATGAGTGCTGGGTGCCAGGATTTTATTTGCTGGATAAGTTGACACTCTCATTAGTTCCATTTTGGGGTAAATAAGGGTTTTTGGTCACTTTTTATTCCTTTTTTGTCAGGCCAGGTGGAAAAAGTATGATTTTGGTGTTTTATTTATCTTTTTAGTGCGTGAGCTTACATTTCGACTGACTGACATGATCATGTTTTACAGGATCTGGATTCAATTAGAAAAGATCAAGGTGCGCTGAACACTATTATTGTTTTTACAAAATAAAGTGCATTTATTTGAAAAAGAGTGTTTTTTTGCTTTGCTTTTTATTTTAGTTTTTTCATGTTAAAACATCTTTCAACTGTTTTTAACTTTTTTTAGTCCTACTCTGGCTTTAAACTATATGATCACTTGATCGCTTTTAAAGGACATAGCATATATTACCTGTATGTCTTTATGTGCATTATGCCTGTGTACAGGGTAGTTTTTAAAATCATTATCTATAGGCTAGGTCCAGTAGGCTTCCATTGCATAGCAGTTAAAGGACTTATACTTTCCTGTTGATGCACACATTGCCTCTCGGGGTCATGTCAGTGATTGACAGAAAGAACCCCCTCTGTTGGTCAATGCCATGATGCCACAGCTGTTACTATGGCATTGTAAAGGAATGCAAATGTATATTTTTGTTTAGATGTGTAAATATATGTACAGGTGTAAGGATGTGCAACTGTATATTTGTGTTTGTGTGGGATTTTATATGTAGATAGAGGTAAGTGTGTACTACAGTGTAGAAATATATATTACTGTATAGAGATGCAAACAAAGGTTTAAAGGGATTATGTCGCCAATTTTTTGTTTTACTTATTAATTCAAGACCCTGATCCATATTCTTTTCCTCTCAGTCATTTTTATTTCCTGATTGTAGATTTTCTGCTTTTCGGCCGTCTATATATGATTGTGGGGAAGATACTTCTTGCTTGCTCACTGCTTTTTACAGCAGTCAGAGGAGATATTTTAAGCTGTTTTCATTGCACCACTATAGGATTCTTTAAGACAGTTTCTGGCCCATAACTTCTATAGGAGAGTTCTTCACTGTGAAGGAGGGCGAGTGGGGGAGCTTGTGACGACTCCCTTGTGACTGGTGGATCCTGTGTTTATCTGTACACATTGGTGTTCGCTTTCAGCTTGACCATGCTTTTACTGATAATGTAGGCACACTGCTGAAAAGCTCTCTAAAACCATGAGCAGGAGAGTGTCAGTCGATTATTGAGGCTTTCTAGTATTATACGTGCTCCCAAGTGATTACTACAGGACCTAAGAATTATTAAAAAATACTGAACGTGATATGGAAATTAATAAAAAAAAATAACAAATTAATTCGCCTACAAAATGTGTTTAACATAAAAATGTGAGTTAAACAATAAGTCATTTTTTGATGACACATTCCCTTTAAGTTGGGAAGAGGTTAATTCACCCTGTAGCTCAGAGAGAGATTATGCTTAGTCATTAGGATACTGAAGGAGTTAACTGAGTTTGGAATGGGAGATGGCTGGGCAAGCAGCCAATCAGAGAGCTGACGGGGAGGGGCCAAGTTAAACAGTTAAATAGGAAGTCTGTCAGTGCCGCACTAAGTTACTACAAAGCTTCTGCATCGCAGTTACTGAGTGTTGTAAATAGTTTAGATGTTTTAAACAGAGAAGGGGAACCCTGTCTAACAGCCGGCAATAGACTGGGCAGAGGAGAACAGCCATGTTCACAAAAAAGGTCTGAAGTGCCAAATAGAGCAAGAACTGAGGATCAAGGGGAAGATGAGACAGGACTGATGAAGTGAGACAGACAAAATAATAAAAAGGTGGGCAGTTTGGGGAACAGCTAAAAGAATAAGGGATCCCAGTGAGAGGACCAAGTAGAGAATGCCT
This sequence comes from Phyllomedusa bahiana, assembly GCA_025379985.1. Classification (NCBI taxonomy): domain Eukaryota; kingdom Metazoa; phylum Chordata; class Amphibia; order Anura; family Hylidae; genus Phyllomedusa; species Phyllomedusa bahiana. Next base: position 71,053 of record JAODAL010015621.1, on the reverse strand, counting down.
GGAGTCACCAGGTGCCAGCATCTTGCACAGCTGGGCTGGGACGGTGGTCTGAGATGTGCTAAAGTGACAGCTGCCTTGCCTATTTATCTGTAATGTCTAAAAGTACCAGTGCCATCTGTTATAAGGCGCCGATGCACCACACCACTGCCACTTACTTCACATCCGTCATCCACACCGGCCACCATGAATGAAATCACTTTACGAGTATCTAGATTGTAAAATAGGTGGAATGGATATGTAGCTACACATCATGGTTGTGGTATTCGGGGAATACCCAGCTGTACATTACAGTCCGCTCCCACTGGGTATGCTGTAGGCACAGTTTCTGCAAGCCGTGCCTGGGAAATTTGCCAACGCTTACAGGAGTTTGAGTTGAAGTGTGTTTGCCACATCAGAACTACCAGTTTGTAACTTGTTAAAAACTGTGCCAAGATTTGTGCGCCTATTTTCTTCATGTGTTGCCATAACCAACAAGCATATGGTGCCTCATCCATGTAGTGTTTGATGAAGCTGAACTGCGATATAAGTCTGTGTTCTGTATTCGCAGTGTTTTCGTGCCCATATGTATGCAACATCAGACTCTTTGCTTCTATATTACTGGTCTGTAGGCTTCACAAGCCAACACTGGACATAGGATGCTCGGTCTCATAATGTACAGATATGAGCAGCCGACATCATGGACTACTGCTGATACTGTAAGGGCTCTGTCTACATGATGAGTATTTCAAGTAATAATCCATGTGGATTCACTGTATGTTGAAGTTAATTGTCTAAAAATGCGTGAAAGGAAACCATCTTCCATTGAACCTCAATCAGGAAAATATGTGTTGTAGTTTGCATACAACAATTTTTTGGTGTTGGTGGTCTTTCAAAATGATTGTGTGGTAAAAGAAACATTGAACATGTTTATTCTTTGCTCGTATTCCACAGGAAAACGTGTGGAAATTGACTATTGATGTTAATGAGGACAGCTAAAAACCTCATGCAATACATGCCCAAAACATTTGTATGTGATTTTCAATGCGGATCCATGCCCAAAACCACAGAGAAATGTACTTGGAATAATTTCTGACTTTTAACCGTGAGTAAACCAAAAAACAACCCGTATATTCTCAATTGCAAGGTTCTTATAGTCATCGTTAGAATGTAATCCCCTAAGTGTAAATAAAAATGTAGAAACATTCTGAAGTTGCTTACTGGTTTTTTCTACTACATGTAGATAGGGTTCAAAATACTTACAAACAATCCTTGAAAATTCCACACCTGAACTCAAGTACTCGTATGCAAGACGTACAATTGAGTGGTACCTTTGTTGGATTGTTAGGGGACTTATAGAAGTCAAGAGCAATAGCTGGGGCGTAGTACAGGGGGATGACGGAGGTAGCAGACTCTACCGGGACCTGCAGCATGAAGGCCCAAGAGTAGCCCTTCTGCACTCATTAAGAAGACACCAATATTGTAAATGGTGCGGGTCAATGGTTAGGCCCCATTTCACTTATTGCATAGGGCCCAAGAGCTTGAAGTTAGCCTTGGTCAAATGGCTAATTTACTCATCACTCAATTTGCACCAGTTTATCAGCTGAAATTGCAATGATGAACACAGAACACCGTAATAATCAATCTCCTAGTCACTTTACCTGACACTTTCAACGTTTTTTGAATAAAAAATAAATGCGGATTGCTTGCTTTGTGTGGTGGTTGATACGCTACCTGTAACTGTTTTTGCTATGATCAGTGTTTTTATTTACAGTGAACTCCAATCTACCGAAGGTAGCGGGACGCATAGAATTACGACTGCACTTTAGAATTTGGCAATTCATTATATCTCGCAATAGGCAGATCTCAAAACTGCATCTGGCTACCTTTAACTAGAAGTTTATGAAAAATGACAAGTACTGATAAGAATACAAATATCAGAAGTGGTAAACAATTGTCACCATAACCTTTTTCATCATTGCTAACATTCTCGATATTTTTGACTGTCATTTGTTGACTGCCCGTATGAAAGTCATAAGGCCACTGATGTTTGTTTTATTTCCCTCACAGACAGATGGTGAACCTAATTAGAGATGAGGCAGCTTGATCTGAGGTTATCGGATGAGAGGGATGTTATTCAATGATAATGGAGCAGAGTGTGGAATGGGTTTTTTGAAAAGGAGTGTAAACTGACCTACGCTAGATAATATAAGTTATACAAAAATTAACGGTTATGTCTTTTACTCTGCATAGCAGTTAGGAATTTTATCGTTAGCAAATAACTCTCTGTTGATGTTTATCTCTCTCAATCGCTATCTGAGGATTATGCATGTACTGTATGTTGCCTGGTTTTCTAAAACATATTTACATGTGGCAATAAAACACTAAATAAATGTGTGTGGGAAAATTATTTTAATTTTAGCAAACTATCTTTGCAGTAGTTGCATTGAACGATTGGTCTTAATCATTATGGGGACATTTCATAATTGATATTGTGCTATAATTTGGTGCCGCCAATTATGCGAGAAATACATTACTGTGGTTCTTAATCCTTTTACACCACATTTGTTGTATATTTTAGACCATGGCACACAAAAAAATGCGATAAAATATGTTGCGACCATTAGCGACAAAGTTAAAGTAAGCACCAAAGTAATAGGAAGGTCATAAACTGGGAAAAAGAACCAGTCGTTAATTACTATTATGATTCATTTAACATTTTTTTATTTGTGGATGCATTTATAGGAATGTCTAGTCTACATTACACTAACTATTAGATAGCAATAATAAATCTGCCCATTAAGTCTTTTATGGCAAAAATTGTTGTGAACTATGCTGTGTTGTATGGACTTCCTCAATGTCAACCTTTTTAGCGTTGTTTCTTTTTCACCCACTGAGTGAAAAAAGCTACAATGTGTCATCTTGTCAATTAGTATCGAGATGAGTAAAAGCTAGACATTGTCTCAAAGGAGATATACGTTTACCCTTTTAAAATGGTTGTCTCACCATACTATTTCCACAGAGCCCTCAAGTGCAGCTTCAGGCTCACACTTTCTGTTGTGGTGGTGCATGGTTATATAGCAGGTGATTTAACATACCAGCTCTTACTTTTTATCCTAAACCTGATGAGTGAATGAGGCGTTTAAACTTGTCAGTAAGTTTCCGTATTTACTCGCGAGGTATTAGCCGAATGATTTTTCAGCACAAAAAATGTGCTGAAAAATCTGCCCCCTCGCGCTTTATACTGAAGTCACTGTCGGCGCTCGGCGACTGCGTATGGCCCGTGCGCCGGACAGGGACGCTACAGCTATATGAGGGATTAATCAAGGGCGTCTTTGGAGCGCATATAAACTGTAAGGGGGCCGAGCTATCAAGCTGACTGCCTACCCGGCGCGCTGACGGATGGCACACGACAATTGTCTGCATCTCTCCCCTGTGTGCGACTTCTCGGTGCGCACACAGGTGAAGATGGTACCCACTGCGGACGGAAGAGAACTGTTCGAGGCGCTCCATGCTCCGCAGTGCGACTCCTGGGCGGCCGGCAAACTCGCGGCAAGTCCGGAGTTTCCGGCACAGGCTGCGTGCGATGTCATCTCGCGGCTCTGTTGCTGCGGCCTGATGACATTCAAAGCCTGTGTCTGTGAGAAGACGTAGGAGCGTGGCTGGTGAGACCGTGAAAGCGAGAGGCGGAGCGAGCGTGGGAGCCAGATAAGTGTTTTTTTTTAGTGTTTAAACTATGCCTATAGCCTGCCATAGAGGGACCTAGTCCTTGAATATTACACCTTGCCAGCTACAGCTTACATATTACTGGCCCTATACCCTACCTTACAGCCTACCGTATAGGATCCATCCTACCTGACACTTTATACTGCCTTCAGCACACCTTCCTATCCCTTGCCGCTTATTCCCTGCCCTATCGGCCTTACTATAGGACCGCTATTACCGGCTACTGTGGCCTACCCTATACCTTGCTATACCCTGCCTACAGCACCTTACTATAGGACTTTACCTGCCTACAAGTCCTGACCCTATTCCTGCATAATACCCTACTTACCGTCCTATCTATATAACCTGCCCCTTTATACCCTGCCTACACAGACACCTACCTTATACGCGCCTATACCCCTGCACTACAGCTACCTATAGGACACCTATACCTGCATTCAGCCTACCCTATACCATGGACATATATCCTGCTACAGCATACCTATAGGACCTATTCCGCTAAAGCTACACTTGTTACCTGCATACTGCGCTACCCATTCTGCCTGATACCCGTGCCTACAGCCTACCTATACTGCATTATACCATGCCCTACAGACCCTACCTATGTTGGACCTACCCTGCATCTACTGCATAACCTATACCTGCCTTCACTGCTACCTATACCTGCATGTATAACCTGCCTACAGCCATCCTATAGATCTTACCCTGCCTACAGAGCCCTAACCTATAGGACTTATACCCCTGCCTACAGCTACTATATATGGCCTATAACACTGACTTAACGCGTAACTTTAGGACCTGTACTACCTTGTCTACAGCCTACGTATACTGCCTTTTTGCACTGCCGAATGCCTACCTCATATACTAACTGACTATTTACCCTGCTACAATGCCTAACTATAGGTCCTATGACATGCTATCCCTGGCTACAGCCCTTACCCCTATAACCTGCGCTATACACCTGACCTAAGCTACACTATAGGACCTAGTTACCTGATCTATAGCCTACCTAGAGGAGCCTTTACCCTGCCTATAGCCTACTCCTTAGTGGACACTATACCTGCATATAGCCTACCATGGAGGACCAATACCCTGCCTATGCCATGCTAGGGGGCCTTACTGCATATAGCCTGCCTAGGGGTCCGTATACTGCCTAGTAATGACCTGATAGCACTGCCTGTAGGGGGAGCCATTGATCACCATGCCTATATCCTGCCTAGGGGTGAACTATACCATGCATATTAGCCTGCCTAGGGGACCTATATGAAGTATAAAAAAAAAAAAAAAAAAAAATAAAAAAAAGATATAAAATTTTTTAAAAATTTTTTTTAAAAAATTTTTTTATTTTAAAAAAAAGAGAAAAAAAGATAAAAAGAAAAAAAATCGACCTATACTCCAGCCTAGTTAACCTCGCCTATGGGGGACCATAGTAGTCTGCCTATGGGAGACAATTTAATGTCCGCGTATATACTAGCCTATATGGGATTATTATTACTGCTATGTATAACACAGCCTATATCCTGCCTTATGGGGTCATTAAAACTGCCTCTATCTGCCTATGTAATTTTATTGGTATCTTAATCTTCTTCGATTTTTTTTAATTCTACCTAGTAGCCCGCTGCATGTTCCCAACCCTTGGCTTTTACGTCGAGTCAATAAAGCTGTTTCCAGGTTTTTTTTGTGCATAATAAGCTGGTGCCTCGGCTTAAACTCGGGTCGCTTATACTCGAGTATATATGGTAATATAAACAAGATCCTTTCCAGGTAAGGTACACAGCAGGTAATGACATAACCAGCCTGATCACTCATGCAGCCGGTAATTAGTTACGCTTGTGTGCAAAAGCAGAAGAGAAGATTTGCTCCGTAACTATGATAGGAAGCACAAAATTAGAACACCCAATGTTATTTGGTAATAGTTGTTTATTTACCTTTTGCCTAACATCGTTTTAAGGCTATTCTGTTCAACTTGTTTTTCCTCTTTTAAGGATGGAGCTTTTTTCAGATTTTTAGTTTCCTTTTTTAATCTCCCTTGCTTCCATAGTTAACTCTTAATTTATTTATGGGGTTAGATGTGAAAGATAGTGCAATATGTGCCTTGTTTTGTTTAATGGGGGGGGGGGGGGTGGAGTGAGGTTTCTTTTTTTGGACTCTTGTTACAGAATGACAACGCTATTTGTGTTCTGCAGGTCAGTTTGACTTCCGTGTGTGTGATCGTACTAGGTTGTATGAATACCTATGTTGGTTTTATTGTTATCTCTGGTTTAGCGGTTTTTTTAAGTATGCCTGTTTTATTCCTGAGAAACCCAATAATATACTTTTTTATCTATAAACCGGGTGGCCACAAATCCAAGATAAAACAGGTAAAGTGGGGTATGGTTGGACGAGAGATAGCAGGTCTATTCCTAATATAGGTCTCGGCTGAGATGCTTAAGAACGGATTTGAGTATACTTTAAAATGACTGCGTACCGCTATACTTTTATTCGTATGTAATCTATACTGTCTAAATCTGGTGCGACGTCGTGGCGCTAAACATAAAATTTGTACCACTATAGAATTACGACATATCGGGTAAGGGGTTGACTCATTGCCAGACATTACTGGTAGGAGGTAGGCAGTGATAATTTGATGTGGGCTGCGGAGTTTTTAGCGCGGTAATTGTCTAGGTGCTTAAAGGGTACTGCAATGCCCGATAGTGGGGTTGAGTTAAGACGTAAGGGAGAAAAATGGAAGGAAGGACCTATGGGTGGGAGGCGGATGGGCAGGTTTAGATAAAAATTGGTATGTAAAACGGCAAATTGTGTAGCGGAGGCTGTTGGGGATTTTTGGTATTCAAAGGAAAAAGCAAGGGCACTACGGAGGATAAGACTTATCTAACGGTGTATCCCACACGCGGCTGTGGGTGTTTTCGGACCAGGGGTCAAGATCGGACGATGTGATTCTGACGTATCAATTGGTCGTGTTGGTGAAGCTAGCTAAAGAATTGGAAAGAGGGATATGGCAAGGTAGTCGGATTATGACGTGTGAGACTAGAGCTGGAAAGAGCCGGGGGACATATGGGTGGGATAAAATTGTGGGGTTTGGGTTATCTCTTTTGTGATTGGAACTGGGATCGGTTCATTCGCGGTTCATCCAGGTCGTGAAGTAATACGTTTTTGTTAGGTTCCTGTGTAAGTTGGTGGCACCCTTCTTGAAACTGTAAGATACCACATACTAGAACGTTCGACAAACCCTTGCTTTTAGTGAGATGTGTTAATTCGTCTCTAAGGGATGTAGTCGACAATATGGTATTTACTGTTCGGGGCCAGAAGACATGGGCCAGGGTCCTTCTTCCTAGCCGGTTTGCAGTCTGTGGAGATATACTGCTAGGCTCATACAATCCAGCCAGTATAGCCCACCCTCAAATGTGCAGATACAGCTTCGCGCACCCATGTGTTAAGTCCTGTACAGTGGCGGGGGATCGCTGCGTGTAGCGAGACCATGCTATTCTGCCTATCGAACTAGTACTTTTAGCATTCGCAGGACGTCGGAGTGTGAGTACTATTGTACTGTGAAAAGATATCTCCGGCCCGGGGACTTTAAAGTGGGAGACCTGAGCGCTACTTGTGTAGAGGTTTTATTGCGATGTACTACACAGCGCTTGCAATACAATGACGTTAGGGGGAATGGACTACGTGTTCGTATGAATTTCTAGAAATCATATACACTCCGCGTCTCTGCAATTTCACATAAGAGTGTGTGTTCCGTATTTTCCTATACAGCAGGTGTACAATTGTTGCTTACCGGATCTCCGCATATAAGGTTCTTGTGCCGTTAACTGTGGGTTGTCCCTGCTATTGATCCGGGCGGTGAACTGCTTGGAGGATTTTAGGGTTCATTCAAATTCGATAGGGGGAGGAGAGGATGCATAGCAATGGACATTGTGAGCAATGATGTTGGTTTAACTTCCAGATGCAGGCTGGCCTGGGTAAAATACCAGCCTTTTCTCCTGGTCTTTTTCAATGTGGGGGAGGGTAGTTGCTATTTGAATAATACAGACGCACTTGCTAAAGTGCACGCCGATGTGATATGTTGAGTCAATTGACCTATGCAAGAAGTTTCTTTCGTCCCTGTAAGCTTTTACTGGTCTGGCTGGCAGCTCTTCTGGTAATACAATTGCCTTTTTACGAAGGAGTCGTGGGCACACATAGCATATTCACTGTCTCTGGCTCTTCACATCGTGGCATTTGTATGTGTCTGTGGTGCTGAGGTCAGCAAACGCCCGATCCTTGGCGGAGTAGCATCAATTGGACTCGTGTTACATCCGTAGGCTACTTCTAAATCTAAGATGACAAGTGGGGGAGTGGCTTCATGTCACAATCAGTTCTAGCAACCAATGCACATCTTGGATAAACTTAGGACGCATGATATATCCCTAAAATTTCCTTTGTAGTGTCAACCTCTTTCCTAAGGATTCATGGATCTCCAAGTTTTGATGAATAGCGAAGCCCATCCTTCTTTCTGAAGATCATGAATCTAGGCCTAAGGGGCTATAGATCTGTCGAATCAGACAAATCCTTATAACGCTAGGGGATCCGTTCTGATTAAACCGTTTAACTTTAACTTTCACTTTATGCTCAACTTCATCCTGTGTCTACTTGAGGAATCGGGAAAATGTCGGTACTGTACTAGCCCCGAAAAATCCTCTGGAGATGTTTTCACTATCATACTATGTATGCAATAACTAATGTAGAGGCTAGAGTTCATATGGGATAAGATTAGGTGTTTTCATACAATCGTATTGGTACGCAGTACTATTGGGAGATCATTCTGTGGGGCTGCAAGTATAGTTTGCCCAGAATTTTAATGGCACGTCCATAGGCTACTCGCTGGACTAGGTGACCCCATAATCTTACTAAAATGAGAACGTCCTGGGGACATAGCGAGTTAGTCCAGTAGCCCGTAAAAGGTATATCATAAGTTGCCTAAGTTGGGTCTTCGTCTTTTGTAAGCGAGGAGGTTCGCAGAAGGAAAAACGTGAGATGGGGACAGAGCGGATCGCGCCAGGTACGAAGGGGAGATACGTTGAGGAGTGTGCGGGTGAAGTTGTCACTAGAGATCGGAAAAGTTAGGGGATGCTTGTGACACTTAATCTTATTGTTGCTGTACTTGCACGATTCTGCCTAGATTTTGTAAGATTCTGTTGAGAGGGACCAGGTTGGACGACATTAAGGATGGTTGAGCACCCAGTCGTCATCACTAAAAGTATTGAATTATTGCTGGAGTGGTAGTCTCGCACCGTGGTGACCATCGTCCAATGACCTTGATTACAGCGACCGACGCCGCAGTTGTACAATTGCCGTTGACGTTGTTGTAGAACCGCCGGTGTCAATCGGAGGGGCAGGGTTTTCAGGGATTTTTTTAACTATTTATTTTACTCTCGTATGCCCCTCACTATCGGTATTCACTCTTTATAGAACTTGATAGTGGACCTCAATGTTCTAAGTTTGCCCTAACGTAGACACCCCAAAATATCCAAGTGGGACCCTGAGCACGTCCAGCCTACGCACTGCAGAGTCATAATCTCCATGAGATCAAGACATTGGGTTACAAGTGTCGTAAATCGGTGGTGTCACACGGAGTACCACCGTGTGGACACGTCTCGCGGTCCTATGGGGGCAACTGGAGTTACGTAGTCATGCATATACAGTTCCGAATTAGTATAGTTATGCGCGTATTTCAAGCAAATACATCCAGCAAACAAGGACTAGGTCTATCTTTGCGGAAATTACACGGACGTGGCCAAGGCCCAGGTTACCTCGTATGGGCGCGAGTTGTATTAGTCGTGTGCCAGAACATAATGGGTGTAGTGACCTACGGGATTAGCGGTTAGACAAACCGGCTGTCGATGGCGATGTGCATAAGAATTGCCAAATATTTATGGTTGCCTGACGGACGTGTTTGACAGCCTATTCAGAAAGGTTAAGGTGGTCTGAAAGACATGGTGGCGATGATTGGGGACGAGAGGCCATTTGCGGGGCAGGGACTAGGTGTTTTATTCGCCTGGAAATTGAGCATCCTTCGGTTAATGTGGTTTGCAGTTCCGAGGAGCTGGGGTCGGTATTTTGGACGGGTGGTGTTTATAGCGTGACATATCGCGTCTCCACACCTATGTGACGGACTGCTGGGTCCATTTCCGTTACACATATTGGTTGGATCGCAGTTTGGGGAGGACGGTTTCGTGAAGACATTAATTTCATGCGAGTCAGTACTCTAGGGTTTTCAATCGCTCCTATAATTGGTTGTATTACATGCGTTTACTGGTTACTTATATAATGGCTCATTGTTTAATGGGTGTTTCATTTCCAACTCTATGATGTGGAGATTTCGGGAATATTAGGTTACGACGTGGCCTGGTTACAATGGGGTAAGCGGACTCCTGATATTGCGACCATCATCAAGCGGTCACTACACTTATGTCGGCTTTGTGATGACAACCAAATCGATACAGTATGAACCATCCTACCGTCTCTCTCATTTGGATCTTTTTTTTTCCCAACACTATGACTCCATACCTGGCGTAGAAGTAGTTAGGTGAATTATCTCAACGCGCGCGCACGATGAACTTATGGTCTCTAGAGCAAGGATTGGATTATCTTTTCTTTTAAAGGGTGTCAGGGTGCTATGTCCTGGACTTGGACTCTAAGTCGGATGGTAGTACTAGCGATAAAGGCGTGCACATGAGGTCGTGCCGGACGGACTAGTCCAGCTAGCCATGCCCGCAAGTGGCTTCTGTATCCTGTTGCTGAATAAACGTTGATAATGGTTGAGCTGTGCATTCCAACGTTCCCGACGTCGGCATGAGAGTGTGGGTGGGGACTGTGGAGTGGGTGCGTAGATGTGCTGTCGTGGTATTGTGTAGATTAGATTGCAGGGGTTGGTGGTCAAGAGGGCAAGTAACGGGGATCGTTCTGCTTCCGCTTTATTTTTCCCCGTAGGCTGGCTGTGTCAATTGGCATGTTAGTTGGGACGTACTCCATTCGTGATGCGAGCAGAGGTAGAAGGTTAGTTTCATGTGGGCTGGGACACAGAGGCGAGGTTGCACTAGAGTGTTCACTGTGATATGGGTGGGAGGAGTCCGGACGAAGTACGGTTTGGATGAAAGTTACGGGGAAACCAAACTGTACGAGAATCGGGAATATCGGGGGCAGGCGGAATTTATTCTTATCAATTCTTTGTTATTTATCTGCTCCGCGTTGGAAAGGGGCGCTCAGGGGCGTGGGGGTGAGATCTGTTACAGACTCCGAATGGCCATTCCGAGGTGCGCAATTGGGCTTCTAATTTTCAATAGCCACATCTTCAAGGATCGTATTCCTGGGTGGAGAGCTGCTTTGGTCCAACGTGTTTCTATCAATTCAGTGTCGATGATCCCTCGTCCAATTCTGTTCATTGCCGTCTTAATATCCTCGGGTCTTTATGACCCGACTGTTGTTGGTGCTGAATGGGATCATGTTTGTTGTGTGGGATGCATCTCTCGTGGTGGATTGTTTCCTAACGTCAATATAAGTCACTCTTTTTTATCGCCGGGAAGACGAAGGCTTTGGGGCCTGTTACAGTGCGAAGGTATGCTGGGTTTGTATCTGGTGTCCGAAGGTTCAACACACCAGCGGCCTGTGATACATTGGCCCTTTTCGGCTTTGTTATCAACTAAGGTCGGCAATTTGTACCCACTCCCATGAAAGGGGGTGGCGCAGGGGAACACGCTGAATATGGGGGTTAATGTTGTGGGGATACGTAGAGATAGCTTATCTTTAAGTGTCCATATGTTGTCCTGGATTTGCTCCATCCTTATTGGTATTCGAGCTGGCATTCGTGATAACATGTATGTCGGTAATGTGTAGATGGTGCCGATGTGTCCTCAGTCTAGCATGTTATTCGAGTCGTTCTTTCTTTTATCAGCCATTTTCTAACATAAATGTGCTTGGCAATACACGTTGACCTCGGAAGACACAGGCCTGGGCGTGGGCGGACTGAGGTTTTTGGGGGTTAATTACTTATCCCTTTCTATAAGACGGAAGGGGATAGTTAAGTTGCGTCATGTATAGGGGGTTAACAACGATGTCAGGTAATCGCGATCGCACGGTCTGGATACGTCTCACCGCATTGTAGTCATGGTTCTGCTGTCTGATGATGCACATGGGGCAGCACGAGCCTTGGTTAGCTTGTTAGAGTACCTGGAGACCATGGCCATTATTGGTGTCAGCTGAATGGTTTGTGTGTTGAGCCGGATCACACCAACATCATATTCTTGCATATGTTTATCAATCATACAAGTCCATTCGCAACATTTTGAATGTTATGTAAGTGAGATACACCTTCCCCGGCTAATTTAGGACCGTTTGGTGATTTATATATGCGTGGCTACAACTCTAACTGAAGACAGACCCGGAATACCCTACCTTTATGGGTATGGTTAGATGCATGAGACACATTACAATAGCGCGCAAATTGTTTAACTTGCTCGGGGATCTGTGTGTTCGTAGTATAGACGAGACGTAGATTAGTGGTTTGCATTTGGTAAACTGTGTAGGTCATTGCACTGGAGGCGAGGGAATCTTGAGCTTGTCGGAGCGTGGGCAGGGGCCGGACCTTATAATGTTCTGAGGAGCTTTTTCAATGCCGAGGAGTGATTTGAGGGGCATACGTTAATGCTTTTAGTTATTTGCCGGCAAGGACGCCTTGTATAGGGTATGGGTTCATGTCACAATTTTGGGCTTAGTATACAAAGATCGGGCAAAAGTCATAAAGTTTGAAGTCTTGATCAGAGAATGGGTGGAGGGCGAGGGATGATTTTCATCTAAGGGGAGCGGGAGACAACGTCGTGGGTCACATTGATTTTATATTTTTGGACGGACTAAGTGGGGTAAGGTGTGGTTGTTGTGGACTAGGTGCACTAAAATATCTAAGAGATTCGGAATGACAACTAGGGGAAAGTGGGGGTTGTTTGTATAGGGTGGAAGTATAGCGTGATGGTTATCGGGATGGGAGGTGTAGAATGGAGGATAGCGGTTCAGGTGAGACTTAGGGGTTCAGAGCTAGCTAAGGAACGGGAGCGGAATGTTCGTTTGGACGTAAGATGGTCAAACGTAGTTAAGTTTCGGAGCGGGGAGGGAATCGGTGGGGAAGTGGGGAGTGATTATAAAAGTAAGATTTGGGTTTGAGGGTCTTGCAATGCTAGGCAATTTATGGTGTATAAGGTTAGGTCAGCTTACCACAGATTCGAGTTCATACCGCAGGCAGGCAGCCTTCCTGATACGGTCAGATCCGCCGTATACAACATTTCCTTGGATCTCGCACATCTCTACCCGACCACCTGAATCGGTATGTAAGGAGCTCTTCCTTCAAGGAAGTGAGTGCATCATCCCGTGTGGGAACTTTGAGTGCATCAAGAGTATGTTTTTGTTACTTATCGTGCTGAACTGCTTATTGGTGGTCCGTGCTTGTTGGATGGTTAGAGGAGCAATTTAATTGACTTGTAACATTAGTTGGAGCAGCTCCACTCAGCATAAATGTTCTCTTTCATTAAATTTCTATAGTCATATTATTAATCACACTTGGATCATATCTTAATAAGATTCTATTCACACCATCCATCGATTTAAAGCGCATCTTGGATGCTACTAAAGCGTTAAATGAGAATCGTCGATTTGTCTTAAAATGGGGGAAACTTTGTTCCCATCTGGTGTGGGACTTGTCTTCTTTTTTCAAATTATATTGTCCTTTTCATGGGCATTCATCACAGGTGTTGTAAAGAACCCCCCCACCCCCCTCCCGGCAAACTGGACAACTTATATCTCTATTTCTACTGGTGGCCACAGATCATTTTTAAAGTTGTACAGAGCGCTTTCCTTAGAATCTTGTACCTCCTTGTGCCCGCTAACAAGACGGTGGTCGCATCGTAGAGACATGGGCCTGTTGAAATCCTTGTGCTATTTCATAACGGTCCTTGGACCTCTCATTGCAATGACTTCACCACTGATCTTAACATTCCTTTCTCCTGAATTTCTGTCGTATTTGATCCGTCGGTCTCTGATACTATTTTTTCTAAAATGTCACATTTTTTCTATACCACTGCCTGGGTTGCCCTCTTGCTCACACACCTAGCTCAAATCTTTTTCACTGCAAATTTATCATTTTTCATAGGTTTCCCAATCATATTTTCTCAGATCGGGGGCGGGGGGGGTCCAAATTGTATCAAGGTTCATCCACTGGACAAACAATGGTTCATTCAAGATCTTGGGCAAATTACTTGTGCCGCACTTCTTGTTCAGGATGATCGGTACACGCCATATTGCCCTGTGTGTGCGGAGTTCTCCAACAACTACCTGGACTCGGATTTTTGCCTGATGGGTGTACCTTCCCAATTTTATGTAGTCTATGGACAACACCCCTTCCCACTACTCCCTGAACCTTTGTCTTCTGTTGTCCTCGCTATGGATGACAAGGTCCAGGATCTGATGTCTTTTGTTGTGAATGCCCAGTACTCCCATGGAAGTACCAAGACAGATAATAAGGAAGTGCTTTCCACCATTGTTTTATTGTCATTTACTGGTGTACCAGATCTTTCTTGCCTACCATCCCTGTTGACACGTACCTTGCTACCTAAGCTGAGTTCATGAACTGTCGCCAACTTCGGAGCCTTGTACACGATTCTATATGGCGTCACACCTCCACCACCAAAATCATGTTGTGCCACCGGCATTAACCTGGGGTCGCCTGTTGCAATAAGTCCATCCCGCCTTGCGGCAGGCTCTGTTGGAAGCATGCAACCCTTTAGACTCCACTCCCTGGTGCGGCTTGTAGCATTGCTTGTGGTGGCTTAGTGTGTTGGATCCATACTGAGGTTATTTACAGTCTGTTATTTTTCTCTATTCTTGACTGGGAATGACAGCATATTATCTTTTAGTTTCAGAGAAGTGTCAGTTTTTATTACCACTTTGGAATACACAACTTTTTGACCACAAAAAAGGCCATTCTTCCATTAAAATCCGTTTTGTTTAAATAAGTGGTAAGCAACAACAAAAGAAAAATTACATATATGTGTTATCCCCATGACCTTAACAAATAAAAAATAATGTTACAAGTGTTATCAAAACTCCACAGTGAAAAAAAATCCAAACAAAAATCTGAAAAATAAAATAAGTATTTTTTAGTATGCAAAGTAGTAAAACCTAAAAAAGCCTATTTAGTATCCATACACCTACCGGCAGAATACAGGTAACACATTATTCATGTCACATGATATATAGAAGAAAAATTTACAGCAGAAAACAATTGCAATTGTTTTTTTCCTGTCACCTTCAAGAATGTTGCTATTGAAAACTACAGCTCATCCCACAAAAAACAGTTCGTAATACAGCTACAATGACGGAACTCAAAGTTTGATTCTTGAAAAGTGACAATGGAGAAATGTAAAAAAGGTTTGGTCCTTTAAGGGGTTTTCTCATCACTGGCTTTCGCAGACTTGAGCTTTTTCTGTCTGTTACAGCTTCAAATCCAGAGGCAAGTCTCTCCTCCCATTAGGTGAGTCTCTCCTCCCAGCAGGTGTGTCATCATTCTGTGTGAGCAGTGGAAGGTAGAGGATGTCACAGCTCTGCAAACCTCCTGTGATGGTCAGTTCTCATGCCTTCCGAGCTGTCTCCTCCCTCCCAGGCTGCACAAGCTCCTTGTATCCAGAACACCTGTATTGCTGTAAGAAGTTCTACATAAAGCCTGAACTGATGAAACAAATATGAGGAATGAACTCTGCTCCCCCCACCTCCCCCTTTGTTATCAGGCAAGAGGTAGAGGGGGATAGATTGTATAAGGCTGTGTTGTATGAGGGGAGCAGCTAGAGACTCAGTAATTACCCAGATCCTTCACCTAGAGATGGGACATGAGCATAGAGGAGCTCAGGCAGCTTTTATTACACAGCCAGAACCCCACACAGAAAGCTGTGTCACTTTCATTTTCCACAGCTCAGAGGGCAGTAAGCACAGAAATCCGGCAGCCAATCACAGCACAGGGGGCATGTCCCTTCCAGGGGGTGTATACCAACAGGCTGAATGAAATATCAGTCAACCAATCAGGGAAAAGGGGGCGTGGCTTGACCTAAGGCTGCCGTTTTAGGTGTAGAACACACAGATTAGCTTATATCTGCTATACTAAATGATTTAGGTAATGCAAACCAATTGCAAAAGTGCTTATTTTTGCTTTCCCCATCATTAGGGATATGATCCTTGTAGTGAGAAAACCCCTTTAAGGTCAAATTAGGCTTTGGTGTTAGGACATTGATAACCGTTATGCAGATAAAAATGTGTTTAAGTTATTCAAAAACAGGTACCTTTTAAAAAATTTGGGGTAAATCACTGTAAACCAATGTATAGAAAATTTTACGAGATATCCAAAAGGATACAAAGTCTATTTATTACTTGGTTCTTTACACAACGTCATATAAAATACAGTATTTTGGGCGGAAACTTTATGTAGCTATGTCATCTCAAGTAGCGATGCTTTAGTTTAGCAAGTTCCAATCTAAAACCGAATGGCCTGGCGTTGAGATGACAATTTTGTGGTGAGGTTCATTTTGGAATAACCTGAGATATTTTATGACCTGTTGCGTGAAGAATCAAGCAATAAGTGGAAGTGCAGTTGGATTTTCTATAAATATGATTACAGATTTCTGTCTATAAACTTTTCATTCTAGTTATCAATGTACCAAAAAGCAATCTTTTTCAGCTACAGACAAAAGCCCATGGTGCACCACAAATAAATCTTTATACCAGCGAAGCACTTTCTCGACAGCAGAATATAATGGCAGGTCTTCGAGCCCCAAATCCAATAGGCCCTAGCAGCAGTCTAGTTTTTCCAGTAGCTTACTTTGAGTGGAATGAGTGGATTTAATGAATTAGACTTCAAATAACTGAACTATAGGTAGTAGTAGTATAATTATATACTTTCACAGGGGTCATATATTCCATCTCACATGTGCTGGGTGTTTTATGGTCTTTTGACTAATGGACATTTACTAATTACATTGACCCACTGATGATGCAGTGTTATTGTGCAGCTAAAATGCATTTGTGAGCTATTGTTAGATTGGGCGTCTAGGACCATTACAACTAAACACTACGGGAGACAGATGTCTCGGTAAAGTACAGCATTAAGAGTGAAATTTACTTGTGGAATATATCTATTCCTTCACAGTGGGTTGTTTGATAAAAAAATTTCAGGAACTATTTTAATATTTATTTAATTTATTCAGTCATTGGATCTGCTTTTAAAAATAGCACTTGATTGGAAATTCACATGCTTGGAGTGGCGAGTTATTTTTACGCCTCAATACCAATTGTTCTGCAATTAGATGGGTTTTATTGTAATATCA
This sequence comes from Phyllomedusa bahiana, assembly GCA_025379985.1. Classification (NCBI taxonomy): domain Eukaryota; kingdom Metazoa; phylum Chordata; class Amphibia; order Anura; family Hylidae; genus Phyllomedusa; species Phyllomedusa bahiana. The sequence continues at coordinate 53,951 of JAODAL010015621.1, read as the reverse complement.
TCGAAAATTTAGTTTTAGGAATATTATTATTATTTTTTAACTTTTTAGACCACTGTGAGTACATACAGCAACACATACATGTCACTGCTACACTTTGTATATCTAGAGCATGTGTGCCTGTGAAAGACTTCTATGAAGGAAGTTTACTGTTCACCTCTGTTCACATGCTGTTTCACAGGGTGACAGGCAGCTTCAGACTCACACTTCCTTGTTAGAAAGTGGGTGGTTCTACAGAAGTGATAGGCATATCACTTCATATCGTTTTTGTTTTTTATCTAACATAGAAGCATCTGAGGAAGTGCCGTACAGGTAAGAAACGCGTTATGCACATTACTCTGCAATATTGGGGCTCATACCTTAATATTTTAATGGAATAAAATTTATATTTTTATCCTATGTCTATCTCTACGAGGATTATTACCAAGAAACGAGCGCTCGGTCCCTTGGTTTTTGTTGCTATTTTCCATAGTTGCCTGTTGCCTTTTTTGGCTCCCGAGGATTAGGACTACACGGCCGCTGTTTCCGAGGCTCGGATTGAGCCACCCATATCATCATGAGTGTTGTGCCTCTACCATAATCGCACGACACCATCAGGTGAGCACCCTCTATTGTATTTTATATATTGCTTATTGTATTGGACGTACTTTCACAGAAGAGCGCCAGCTCTCTTTTTTATACCCTTTACATACAGGCATATCAGCTCTGGTATTCCTAGCTGTGCCAGTTACAGGGACATGAATGCAGGATACTTGTAATCTGTAGTGCACAAGGCTATAACGCTCCAAAGGATTAAAGCTGGTTAGTAACTCAGATGAACAAGCTCCTGCTTTACTGATAAAGCTCAGCAGCAAGTGACATCACCATGGTTGGACAGGGACTGAAGAAATGAGAGAAGAGAGAGATGGTCGGTAACCTAGGGAGCTTGTGTAAACTGTCAGGAGATAAAATCTCTCAATCTCCTAAATAAAGCAAAAATTAGAACAGCAATGAATTTGGTAATAGTCTTTATTTACCTTTTCCTACGTGTTTAAAGCTAACCATTGGGGTGAGAAAACCCCTTCAAGGCTAAACTACTGAATATTTTTAACATGGAGCAATTGCTGGAGGGCCAGAACTATTGACCTAAGAACCAGCTGCTTTGGCATCTAAGTCTTAACTACATAAAGAACTTTTATTTCAACCACTTCATATTATTTTCTTGATGCGATCCTTCATCTAAATTGGGAAGTTAACATTTCCAGCATGAAAAGTGATGGGCAGATGCAGATGTACACAGTTTGTCTTTTATGCACACATATTAAACCATATTCCGTATTATTCAACCATATGTGCACATTTGGGATTCAGTCAGGAATTCACTTACTTTCTGTAACGAATGCAATTGTATGGAGTATTTTATACCCGATTCACATGCAGCAAAATATATCTGTGTAATAAAATGAAATATGGGCTGTGGATTTTAAAAACCAAAGCATGCTTATTACTTGCACAGATTACGCATGGAAGAAACACAGATTAGCTCCAGTAAAATGACAATTAGGAAAATCCTCATGCAGATCCACTGCCATATATCTGGCAGAAATCCAAGTGGTTAGATTCCACACGAAAATCAGACTGTGGACAGAATGAGAATTAGTCCCATTAAATGGAGTTAATTTGCATCTAAATCCAGGAAGAAATACATTGCACAAAGTTAAAAATCTGGCAAAAAATAGATTTCTGCCATGTACAGTTGAAACACTTTATAAAAAGACACATATGCATGTTTTTCTCACTGACATGGAATCAGAATAAACCTTACCCATTTTAGACTACCAAAAATATTTATTTTTGCCAAATGCCAGGATAATGACAGAGATAGAATTTTTTAAGGTGTTTTATTACTTTCTGCAAAGTCAAACGTTTACATACATTAGGATTACTATGCCTTTAAACAATTTGGGACAGTTCACATGATGATGTCATGTCTTTGGAAGCTTCGGTTTATTGGCATCATCTGAATTAGAGACACACATGCGGATGTATTTTTTAAGCACACCAGAATCAACCAAGATATCAGGAAGAGGATTGTGGACTTGCACAAGCCTGGTTCATCCTTGCGTGCAATTTCCAGATAACGGAGGGTGCCTCATTCATCTGTACCAGCAATTATATGCAAGTACAAACAAGATGGGAATGTCCAGCCATCATACCGCTCAGGAAGGAGACGGGTTCTGTGTCTCAGAGATTAAAGTACTTTGGTCCAACATGTGCATATCAACCCAAGAATAAAGGCAAAAGACCTTGTGAAGATGCTGGCGGAAGCTGGTAAGATTATGTCATTATCCACAGTGAAACAAGTACTGTATCAACATGGGCTGAAAGGCCACTCTCACAGGAAGAAGCCATTACTCCGAAAGAAACAGATAAAAGCCAGATTAATGTTTGCAAATGCACACAGGAATGAAGACCTATGTTTTTGGAGATATGTTCTGTGGTCTGACAAAACTTAAATTGAAATCTTTGGCCATAATGACCATAGTTATGTTTGGAGGAAACAAAGAGAAGCTTGAAAGCCTATGAACACCATCCCAACTGTGAAACACAGGGGTGACAGCATCATGTTGTGTGGTTGTTTAGCTGCATGAGGGACTGGTGCACTTCACAAAAAAGATGCCATCATGAGGAAAGAAGATAATGTGGCAATACTGAAGCAACATCTTAAGACATCAGCCAGGAAGTTAAAGCTTGGCCGGAAATGGGTCTTCCAAGTGGACAATGACCCGAAGCATTGTGCCAAACAGGTTACAAAGTGGCCTAAGGATAATCAAGTCAATGTTTCAGAGTGGCCATCACAAAGTCCTGATCTCAATCCTATTGGCAATTTATGGGCAAAGCTGAAAAGGCAGGTGCGAGCAAGGCAACTTATAAACATGGCTCAGTTACACCAGTTCTGTCGGGAGGAATGGGCCAAAATTCCTACCAACTACTGTGAGAACCCTGTGGATGGATATCCAAAACATTTGTCCCAAGTCTTACCGTTTAAGGACAATGCTGCCAAATACTAAAGAAATGTATGTAAACTTTTGACTTTGCAGAAAGTAATAAAAATGCCTTAAAAATTCTCTCCCTCATTATTCTGGCATTTGGCAAATATAAATATTTTGGAAATCCTAATTGACCTAATACAGGTAAGGTTAATTCTGATTTCATGTCAGAGAAAAACATGTGTCTTTTTATATAGTGTATGTAAACTTCTGGTTTCAACTGTATATGCAGCACATTGTTATGTAGGAATATTCTGTAGTGTGAAAGTAATTCGATAACAAGATAAGTTGTCATAATTCGAGTTTTACTTGCAGTTCTAAGGAAAGCCGCAGAAAGCATAGCACATCACAAAGACATTATGCTACATAACAAATTTAGCCCATTGTGTAAGGAATATCAGACTTTCCTGAAATACTGGTAAAAAGTCAAACAAATCCCTTCTGATTATTGACTTTACAGTCAAAGATTAGCCTTTATCATGTATAGAACGGTAAATGAAGACTTTTATTTTACCTCTTTCCACATTTGAACGTTCCTGAACGTCCAAATTGCATGTGCCTTAATGCATTTGGACATTCAGGAGTGTCCAGGACATTTTGCGGGCTCTCAAGAAGAGCCCACTAAATCAGCACACGCAGTCAGCTGGATATTACAATTTGCTCTGTGCACTGCCAGCTTAGTGGAATTTGCTTTGCTCGCAGCTGATTAACCCATGATCACAGCAGCTAAGGGAGAGATAGGGGGAGAGGGCTTCTTCTGTCACCATCGGACCCCCGGCGGTGCATTCACCGGAGCCGATAGGTTCCCTGACAACCCTGAAGCCCAACAATGGTTTTTGGGCTGTCTGTGGCATCACCAGGCTGCTGACTGACAGATGCCATAGTGATGACAGTTATAATGCCTACCAGTACAGATATGTACTGTTTAGTATTGTAACAGTAATCTACAGATCGCTGAGGTCAAGGACCGTATAGGGACAAGTGTACATAATGTAAAAATAAAGTGAAAAAAGTAAAATGCAAACAAAAAAATACAACCCCTTCCCCCTCAAACAATGGCAACGCCCAAAAAAGTAAAAAAAATTTAATACACATTTTGGTATTCCCAGTGCTATCGAGCAGCATTAAATCTGTACGTTATTAACCCCCACACGTGAACAAGTAAAAAAAATTGCAAATTTGATTTTTGTCATCCGCGCCAAAAGGGGAAATAAAAAGTGATGGGGCTATAAAAAGAAAGATGCACCCTCCAAAATTGCGTTAAAAATTTGGGGAAACCTCCCCTTTTAACCCCCGCTATGCCCCCCAATCAGAGTTTACACCCCATGCAGGGAAATCAGAAACTGAATTTGGAAATACTTTTTGGGGTTGAGTTTTATCCAGAATTCCTTGTTAAAATGAAACATTTTCAGCTTAAATTGCATTTCATTGAAAAAAAAACCTTTCACAGCCTAACATTTAAAATAAAAATCTGTGCAACGCCTAAGGGGCCAGTGAACTCACTACACCTTCAAAATTTTTCCCAAAAGGGGAAAGGGTTTCCAAATATTTTTTAGGGGCATTTATTAAGTTTTAGCCTGGGGGTGTCCGAAACTATAAGGGGGGGGCTAAAAAATAACCTAATGAAAATAAGGCCCCAAAATTTAGTAGGTGTCAGTTTTACTGTGTCTTGTGGTTGAGTCAAACAGCAATAGGGCCAAATTTTGGGGTATTTTTTAAAAGGCAAAAATTTTGGGGAATAAATATAGATTGTGTTTTTGTTATTTTTACGGGTTTTCCGTAAATAATGGATAAAAATGGAAAATCTATAAAAAAATAATTGAGATTTAGAAATTTCACCTCCACTTTGCTTTAATTTCTGTGAAACCCCCAAGAGTTAAACTTCCTAAACGTTGTTTTGAATTTTTTAAGGGGAGCAGTTTTGTTATATGGAGTCACTTATAGGTGTAGTTAACATACAAGCCCCTTAAAGCAACATCAGAACTAGACTGGTTCCTAAAAAAATCTGTGTGGCAAATTTTCTTGAAAATGTGAAAAATTGCTACTGAATTTCTAAGCTGCCTAATGTCGTAAAAAAATAAAAGAACATTTAAAAAATTATGCCTACGTACAGTAGACATATTGTAGTTGTAGTTTTAACCTTTTGGGTTTGGAAAAAATTATTGTTTTTAGCAAAATTTTTGAATTTTGAAAAGGGAAAGTTTTTTCAAATTTTCCAAATTTTTAAAAAAATTTTTTAACAAATAAAAAGGATGTAAAGACCAAATTGTTTATAATTAAAGAAAAATGTGTCACGAGAAAACATTTTCTAAATCACCTGGATAGGTGAAAGTATAAAAAAAAAATGATTCCCACATAAAAAGTAAACTTGTCCAGTTTTTAAAAAATGGGGTTTTTTTTGGGGAAAAATTGGGGCTGAGTCTTTAAAGGGTTAAATGTTTATATTGCTAGTAAGGAGATGGAGATTTATCTGCTCAAATTTACACAAATCCTCTAGTTCCCGTATATATCCCTTTTCCTGAAAGACAGTGAGAAAAGAATGATGTAGGGTTGGAGGGCAGGTTTTTTATCTTAATAAGTTTAGCTTGTTTTACCTTTGAAAAGAAAATTATTTTACTCCTTTTGGGGGTAATAGGTTTTTTCATTCGATTAAACCCCAGCACTCATTTTTTGGTCCCAAGGAATAGTAGGAATAGCAAGTTTATGTAATCACTGTTGTAGACTATCCCACTCTGAAGTGGGAGAAACGTGCTATACTTTGTTAAACGGATGGTGAGAAACCCACTTTAAACCTCAGTCAAGGGGGGGTTCACCACCCTTGTAAATTTTGGGAAACTACATCCATGCAAAAAAGCAAATTTCCCAACACCTTTTTTAAATCAATGTATTTATTCAAAATATAGTTCAAAAAGTTCAGAGACATGAAACGTGTAGCGCTTGAATTTTTATTGGTTGCCTGGACTATTTTAACCCTTGGACATATGTGGTTAGCTATACTATGATTAATGGCAAGAATGCATTAAACGTGTAGGTGAAGCACTACACTTTTCCTATCTCTGTGAACTATTTAAAGCATTCCTGAGTAAATACAGTGATTTTATAGGATGGTGGAATTTTGCTTCTCCATCTGAAATTGTTGGTGCCTCCTCCAATCCAGTGAGCTGGACTTTATTGCTATTATTACACAAGCATACGGCACAATTTTGCTGGTGATATTACTGTTTCATCAGAAAACTGGTGCGGACATGTACGCATGATTTTGTTGACATTGGACCCCAGTTTTTAAACTAGACTATGTAATTTACAGACAGTAAATATACCGGGTATGTGGGTGTGACTTATACCGTACCAATTTCTGCTGCAAATTTCCAACATCTTACCTCTATCAATATAGAGTTAAACCTGGGGTTAAATCTGTAGTGAGTTCACTCAAAAGCCTTATGTTAAAGCTTTCAATAACAACTATATAAAATTGTGTTTGTGTTCGATTTTCCTACTTTTCTCTTATACACCCTACTTTCACTAAAAGGGATTTTCCCCAAACATTTTTTTTTTTCTGCCCACTATCTCCCCACCTTTAAAAAAAGAATTGTGTTGCTCTCGCCAGTACTTTGATGACACCCGTTTATGTCACTGATTGAGCAAAAAAACTGCCCTTTTGTGTCACATTTTTTGCATGACAGACATGCCCCCGAATCCCGCGATGGGCGGGTCACTGGCCAAAATGAGGTGTTATGGGGTGAGACCGGGGGGGAAAAGCAGGGACCTGGTTGATGGGGAAATTTACTATAAGGGTATGTTCACACGGCTTATTTTGGCGCGCATTTGGCGGCGTATTTACCGTGATTGATGTTATAGCAAAAAAAATGCACGCGCAATTCGGGAATCCCTAGCTTATAGATTTATGGGTCGTATTGTACGGGTTAGTAAGGGAAAATCAATTGTTCGCAGCGCGTAATCACTGCGAACGATGCAACCTTTTTTTTGGGAATACGCGTGAAAGGCGGTCCCAAAAAAACTAGGGTTTTGCGGGCACATATGTACGTGCCACCCCAAATTTCACCGTGTGAACCTATTTGGCTGTATTGGGGAAATCCCCTTGAAAAAAAATGAAGAGTAAATGACAAATGCAACCTTTTTGGGTTTTGCTGGAGCCCCGGGGCCCCATTTTTGAATATGTGTGAAGTAAAGCCCCGCACCTATTAAAATTTTTTAGCATATCCTGTGATATCCCTAAATGTTGAATGGGAAACCCCTTCAAGAAAAAAGTAACAAAGAAAATTATAGTAAGTCAGAAATACTTAAAGTGGGAAAAAATTTTAATTGAAAAACGTTAGATTATTTTTTCCCATTTTTATACCCTAATATGTATATTCTATCTGATATATTCTTTTTCTGAAACATTTTTTTTTTTTAGCAGTGGTAGATTTCTTTACAAGGATAAGTTCTGCAAATAAATCCAATATATTACCTGTCCATTAAAGCCTGCTCCATCTGGAGACTTCAGGAATTCATTGTAAACTTGGTTTGCTCTGCTAATCACCATAGCAACTGCATCTTGGTATTGAGGGGAAGAGATGGCCAGTAGAGGCAAGGCAGCGAGTGGGATGTGATCTTCACTAATGTTCAGACAGTTTTTCATCTAGTTGGGGTTAAGATGGGAGAAAAAAAACAAACAAATTTAAATTAGTCATACGTCAGAAAAAGGGCCAATGTATAAAGGCAAAATTTTTTCGATATTAGAATGCAGAAGAATGCTTATAGATCTATCTTTATAAAAAAGAGATGCCTCCTGTTTGCTTTTTATGCATGGCCAAATGATTTGACCTATCTGCACCAAGGTCAGAAATTTTGGGATTCTCAGAATATAGTTGCCAAAAGTTGGAATACAAAAGCAAATATTAAATAAAAGATTTCTGCATATAAAAACCCAGCCATTTTTTTGTACTCGCCATGAAAAGACTGTACCTGTACTGAATTTGACCTTTTCCAAACTAAAACCCTTTCAGACCAGTCATGTCTCCAAAATGGAACCCTGTGCTTGGATGAAAGACTCCTGAAACCTCTCAGCGAACCCAAACCCTTTCAAGGCCCCCACAGATGCATTACAGTAACGCAACTGTTTAAAAACCCCTAAAAGCACATTGAGGCATCACTGTAGTGTCAGCAATGCAGGGGTGGCATCAACTCCCCAAAAAAACCTAGCTTGTTTTAAAAAATGTCCAAGTGCAATATTTAACAGAAGCAATACGGGGGGGCACGTAGGGCTGTATTTTATAATAATTAAAAATCTGAGTTTGGTCAATCCGTTTCTTCAGAGTGGAGAAACATTGCAAACAGTGCAGTGCACTTAAAGAGGTTTTCTCACCATGCGGTTTCACAGAACCAACCCGCTTTTTGACCCGCACTTTTGGGTTTGCTTGGGTGGTTCTAGCTTAGGCTATGTCTACACAGCAAATGTTAAAATGTCGTTCAAAATCCGGTGGCATTTTAACATTGCTGGACTGCGGTTTTTGCCACAGATTTGCGCTATAACCGCGGTCAGTTTTTCGGATTTGCCTTCGGCACCGTACATTAAAAAATCTGCTGGATTTTAAAACCGATCGTAAAAAAATCTGTGCTGTGTAGACTACAACACAGAAGTTTTATTTCTGTCTATGCAGCACAGGGTACTGTCGGATTTTCGTCAGATTCTAAATACTGAATCCACTGAAAATCCAACATTTTTTTTCTCAATGCACGTACTTGATTGAGATTTCTCTTTTTGTGATCGGGGATGGGAGCAGTGAAAAATTTCCAATAGACCACAGAAAACAACCACCATGATAACTTATCTGCATGGTTTTACTAAGGAGTACAGAGGACAGGAATAGAATGATAGCGCTTGGGGTTGGACACTCATTCAGCAGTGGGTGTGTGATTACTAATTAGGGAAGAGACTAACAGTAGCTGCTTGAGAGGAGAGGTGATGTCTGAGCATGTGCGACCAGGACTGAGGAGCTCTCATCCCTGGTCATATTCCCTGGAGATGAGCTGTACACTATGGACTTTATGACTAAGGGTTCTTTTTTCTCTGTAGACCTGAAACGCATTAAAGCCATGTGTGTTTGTATGTAACGTCTTTTGGTTGTTTTTTATCCATATTTTTAAATGGGACAATAATGATTACACAAAAAGTTTGTAATCAAGTGCTGGACAATGCTTCCTCCTGCTCCTTATGCGTACCACACCTGTGGCCGGGTGATTTGTTCGTGCACCGAAGGATTTGGACTGCAACTAGCACAACCTAGAAGTTGGTGAGCTGATCTTACTTTTTTTCTGTTCTATACACTATGGATCACTACGGGAGCAACTAAAACAAAAATTCTACAGAATTTGCCAGCTTCCCACATCAATTTTACTTGTTGGGAAAACCCCTTTAAATAAAATGCAAAGTGAATAATCAAGAATTGATATTATTTTGATTTGTTAAGTGTTTATTCATTTTGCATTTTGTCAATCGCTAGGAATAAACCATTAATGCTAGATTGCGTCGGTGGTTCTGATCGGAACCTCTGTCAGAAGTTTCACTGAGAATGACAGAAAATATAGTTGTCTATTAAAATGGGAGGCATCACAACAGAAACCTGATGGTCCATTGAGCGCTGTTTGCCTCCATCAGTAAATGGATCAGGATATACCTCTGTAATGGAGCTTCCTAATGGATCCTTTAATGTAGATGTGAATCAGGCCTAACACTTCTATTTTTCAATTAATTTGTACTTCGCAGTACTTTTTCCACAGGTGCCTTAAACTTTTGCACAATATTTTATTTGATATATATTTAAATTAGTTCTCTTTAGGTAAGGGCTACTACACACAATCAACCATGACAAACAACAAATAACATTGTTAAAGGAAAGAGTTACAAGTTTAATTCAGAAGCTACAATCTAATTTCCAGACATTTCTTAACCGGTAGTACCCAACTAGTTATTTCACATAAAAAAAAAATTAAAAAAAAAAATTGTACAAAGGCTTCAGTCACACCACCATACTCACATTTAATATCTCAGCTATGTACTTTGTGCCAAAAAAAGCTTCAGGCAAGTAGAAAACCATTTTTGAAAGTTTAAATAACATAGTTGAGATGTATTCTAAAACTATTAGCCAATATCTGGGTTTCTGCTATATTTTACCATTAGTACAAACAGTGGCATAGCTGAAGGACGGGAAAGGAGAAGTGGGAAAGGTGGTGGGGAGGGGCACTTGGTCCTGGCTGGCACTTTTTTGCATCGACACTTTTCACATAAGACATGGTAATAATATTGAAATGAACCTTTATTATATTAGGAATTTGTACATAATCCATGAAAAACAAAAAAGTATTTGTATGCCTCCATATGAAATGTAGCCATATTGTTATGGATAGCGGGTCAGTAGGGACTGATACCGCAGACACTGGGTAGATGTGGATCCTCTCAGCTACCACAAGCAACGATGGTGATAAATATGCAGGTCATGCCAGGGAGCAGAGTCTAACGGACCCCCATTCTTGATCAGAGCCTGTCTCAAGGTCGGACGGGTTTAGCTGTGGGGAATCCCTGACGTGGCTACTCGCGGTGATAGCCGAAGTGCAGAATGGAGGTCAATGGATACAAACAGAAGTAACTGGTCAGAGCAGGAGTACACAGGTAGACAGAGTCAGCGGGCAGGTAGCCGAGTGGCATAACAGCAGGTAACAACAGAAACATAGGTACAGGAACAGCAGTAGACAGCAGCCAGAGGTAAGGAGCTTAGATGAACATTAAGAAACTGACACTGGAGCAGAGGTAGAAAGTTCCTTAAATCCCAGGATGTCATAGGTCATTGGTCAGCTAATTAGTACACTGTCTCTTTAAATACAGACAAGCAGGTGCAGTGTGGCCTGAAGAGGGCACATGCGCACGCAGGACACATACAGAAATGTGGACTGGAGCAGGAACAAGGACAGGTGAGTACACAGTAACAAGAGACACAGCCGGGACAGAGACAGTCACATGGGCACTGCACTACCGTGGTTCACATTAGGGACCACATCGTGAACAGAGGCAGGACCACTGTAGCAGGTGCGGGGCTGTGGACACAGCAGAGACACGGCCATGTCCGTGGCACGAAGTGGTTACCGTGGCCTGGATCATAACACTTAAAATAGTACAGTGAATGTGAAGTTTATCATCATCAGCTTTTTAAAATTCTTTTTAAGGGGCTATTGTAACTCAAAATATTTTAGCAATATTCCAGTATGCTTTGCTTGATTTTGTACCAGAATATGAAAATAGAAAAAAAAACAAACATGGGAATAATTATGGCTCTTTTTAGAGGACTAACAGTATTTTAACAGTTTTTTTGCAAGCTTTCCCACTTACAAAGAATGGAGAGGTCTGTAATTTTTATAGTAGATGCACTTCAACTATGACAGACAGAATCTAAAAAAAAAAATGCGACATAGTATTGAATTGTTAAATAATTAATTTACATTATATTTGCATGAAATAAGTAGTTGATCACCTATCAATCAGCCAGATTTCGGCTCTTAACACACCTGTTAGTTATTCATTAAGAAAGCCCTCCAACCTGTGACTCCAATTAATCTGTATTAATTGTCTTTTTGAACTCTTACTGTATAAAAGTACACTTGCCACAACACTCGAATCAAGTTTCATTCTGAAGGTTGGAGTTGGTACCTAACTCCCTGTTCGATTTGTGAAACTATTGGACCTAAAGTCTTCGTTTTTCCCATGATCACGGCGTGCAGGTCTTTCAATATTGAATACAAGATATTTTATTTGATTAAATAAACACGTTTCGTGTCCACATCCAGACACTTCAGCAATCACACTCCAACCTTTCCATCATGTCCAAGACAATATAGCAGTCTAAGGACACCAGTTATAAAATTGTAGACCTGCACAAGGTTGGGATGGGCTACAGGACAATATCAAGCAGCTTGGTGAGAAGGCAACAACTTTAGGTGTAATTATTAGAAAATAGAAGAAACACAAGATGACTGTCAATTTTGCCTCGTGGGGTAAGAATGATTCTGAGAAAGGTCAGGAATCACCCCAGAACTACATGGGAGGTACACTGGACAAGGAACCTAAAATAGAGCTATAACCAATAGTGTCCTCAAACAGATTACTGTTATAGTAACACACTAATTGCCTTCATTGATTAAAATCCTGCCTGGGGCATCACGCTTGCCCCTCTTGCTCACTGCCAGTACAGTGTCCAGGCCGATGAAGATGACCAATGACCATCAGAATGATCCAGAAAGAATATCATTAATGGAGAGGGTCATGTGGTCAGATGAGGCCAAAATAGAACTTTTTGGTATCAACTCCACTCGCTGTGTTTGGAGGAAGAAGGTTGAACATCATCCCCATGAACACCATCCCACCTGTGAAGAATGGGGATGGAAACATCATCCATTGGGATGCATTTCTGCAAAGGGACAGTGAACAATTGCAGACAGTATATGAAACAGGTGGTATAATTGGAATGGAGGCCCATATACGCAAGATTTTGAAGATGGGTCATGACTGGGTCTTCCAGCAGGACAATGACTCATACACAGTCAGGTACTCAAGCAGAATGCTCTGTCTACAGTAAAGCAATTTCAAGGCTGTCCTGGAGGGGCCTACCCAGTCTCCAGACCTAAACCCAATGAAGAAAATCTTGTCGGAAGGCCAAAACTCATGTATAGCCCGAGCGACGAGCCCGGAACCTAGCGGTATTACAGCTGAAAGTCCCATAGAAAATGGGAGAAGAGTTGTGGAGTCTACTAGCAACTACAACAAGATTGGTGCTGTTTCCTTAAGGTAGCCCTATAGAAGAAGTCTTTTAATATCTCACCTTAAATCCCCAGAAAAGTATAAGACACAGTATATTTCCTTAAACCCCATACTTCTTATGTGAGTTCGTGGGGAACATAGTGCAAATTTTAATCATCTGACGGAAATTTCCACGAAAGTAAAATCTAAATGATTATCTTCCCCCCCCGAAAGAAGGTTATAAGACTTTATGAAGCTAACCTGAGAATCTTTATCTGAAAAAGTAGAAGAGTTAAAATAGTGGAAAATCAGTGTTACTGAGATTGCTCAAAATATAGTATCATATCATCTAGGAAGTAAGGAGAACTATTCATCTGTAACATTTGTCATATTTATATGTTATGTAACCATTTAGAAGACGAACCCCTTTAAGAGAGTGTCTTATCTATCCCAAGCTGCTTTAAGACGCCACGCCAGCTTACGTATGTCTACACAGCATACAAAAACACTCCTATTTTCGGAGGATTTAGGATTCTAAAATCACTGAAAATCTGACCGTTTTGCATATCCATAGACTTTAAGAGAAAAAACAAGCTATAGTCTACACAGGTCATTTTTCTCTGCTCTTTCTCTGGCGCCGGTGTATTTAGGAAAGTGTTGCAAAATATGCCAGCATTTTGTGTTTTGTTGGTTTCCCATACAATCAATCTTATGGGCCGATGGCAAAAAAAAACGAGAACCGACTGTGGTTTGTGCAAATACAGTGAGAAAAACCGCTGCTGTGCATCGGTTTTTGTTCGATACTGTCTGGATCTACTCTTAACCCGTGTTCACAGATGGACTTATTCCAACCGTAATTGAGCGAGGCCGGATTGCGCTCGCAATTCTGGCTTAGAATAAATGGCGGATGCGGGGTGCTGGGGAGAATGGGGCGCCGCCTGCCGCCGTAGACATCGCGATTATATCCACGGCGCGTATATGCGCCTAGGATAATGTTCACCTCACTTTCTCCCGCCCTAGCGTGAATCGCAGAGCGGAGAGCGACGAATCCCACTGTTCTCTATAGCAGAACGAGTGGGATTACCCGTAATTACTAGAGCGACTGTGATTTGGGCACGCCAGTTACTGCTAGCGCAAAACCGGCGCCAAATGCGACTTCGTGCCGGGAGAGAGAAAATATAGCCTATGAGAACTGGCCCACTCTTAAGCTCGCGTAGCTTCTCGGGAGTGGTCTGTGACAGGTCTACAGCAGTGATTGTGTATACTCATACTCCTGAGAGAGCTATTTCCTAGCTGAGTCACTGATACAACAGATCATTCTAACACTGAATAAAGAGATTTTTCCGTAAACTCTGGTACTATGCCACAAAAGCTAGCACATCTGTAAATGTGCAGATGTTTAAATCGTTTTGGTTATGCGTAAGAAATGTAAACAAGCTCGGTCTTGAAGATAACAAGCTGAAATACGTGACCAACATAAGCTTGTCTCATTCCCCCAGCTACTTCTGGTATGTTTGATACTCGTATGTTTGTCATTAGGGTATGTTCATACAGCATAAAAACTTACTTTATAATTAAATAAAAATAGATGCGTCGAAAGTCTCGAAAATAAACACATTTTCTATGACAAACACTTTCATGAGTTAAGCCTGAGTACATAAAAGTGCAAACTTTTTCTACACTGCAAAATACTGAAACAAACACTAAACAGGAAAGCCCATCTTTCATACATTTCTATCGTTCCACTACACATCATCAACCTAACACCTGTACCTTGTATGTGTCTTTTTCAGCTTCTATTATGATTTCAAACATTCATTTCTCAATAGTTCCATTCATTTCATTCCCATTCAATTTTGGACATGACAACACCAAAACAAATCTGAAAAGCGCGATCAAACACAGACACCCATGCGGCTTTTCTATTCTCTTCTACCAATAGTGTCTGGGAGCTTGTTCAATATGTCTGCATTCAAATCTATCTAGAACATGAGGCATTTATATCATTCTAGTGTTTTGCGGTATTGTACTTCTATCTGTAGACAAGCCAGTCAGACTTGAATAAGGACATAGGCGACTGAATTTGAAGAGGGCAATAGTTGAACTTTTAAGAGAACAAAATGGAGAAACGCTAACATTAAGAGACAGCGTGGTTTGCGATCCGAACCCAATGAATCTCATCAAGTCTTATTTACTAACATGCATGTCAATTTTAAGGTAAAATATGCTGGGTTAACTTTCATAATAGACTCTATAGTATTGAGGTTGAAGTATCTTGGTGCTACGGATATAGTTTCTCCATATCCTGCGAGCATAGACAGCTATTACAGTGTTGTCACTAAGGGGTATTACTCCAATACGTCTTATCATTTGGAGGTTGAAGATGATGTGCGTTTTTCTGTCACCACACAAATAATTGAGTCTTTTATAACATGATAGGGAAAATGTACAATTAAGACTACATACATTCGTGCCTGATATTGAGAGATAATTCTGCTTTGTTTTCAGGAGAGCATGGAGAGTCTTTTATATGCTGATCTGCATCATTATCACAAAGTCTTACCCAAGGGTTATCTACAGACCACGCTGTTACTGCTCTCTTTCCTTTCTTATTGCTCCCAATCTGCGTTCAAGTCCATGGTAAGAGTCACACGTCCCTGCTTGTAGAAACGATCTTTTCCCTAGCAACATTAACTTATTATACCAATGTTTGACAAGAGTCAACTGTTAGAGATATGTAGCCTTGTTCACTACAGCCTATAAACCTACAGCACTTATGTCACTGTAACAGGAATAGCTAGGAAATGCAGAGCTGATATACCAATCACTGCTGTAGGCCCTCCACAGCCTAGCCAGGAAGTGTAAGTCTGAAGCTGGCTGTGGCTCTGTGAAACAGCATGGTGAGAAAACCCCTGTGTAACAGAATGAAGCATGCTCCCTTGCTCACTATAGTGATAGCCAAAATGTTATGTTTTAAATTTATTTATGAAGGGAATCCAGAGCTCTGTGTCAGAAAAATGGAGCTCTGAACACTGTTATGATAAATTAAGGAGCGAATCATTAATCCTTACAGAACTTTGGCCCGAAACAATATGATAAAAGTTGAAGATTCACCTTCATTGCAATGAAGCTAGTGGCAGTCATACGTTTGTTCATTCATAGAGCTCATAAACATGCGCACAGTCATTTCCTTTACAGATTTACAGTCTGTGCATGGCAGTTTCCCTACAGGAAGCTATAAAGGTTCAGTAGTGAAGTATTATAGCTCCAAGTTCCTGAATGAAAGTTATAAAAAAAGTAACAAGGAGTACAAGCCAGTTATTATCTACACAGTGGTTTATGACACACCAAGTAGCTTTTCACTGTAGCAATTAATCTGAAAATACTTTTCCCCTTTTAGCATTGTAATATTTTATAGTTATTATAATATACATTTCAAGTTCTTTGTAGGGTGTCGTTTCTAATTTCTGGCCTAGCATTTTTATATACTGTTCTACAGTTTCACGAATAAAGTACCTTATATTATCTGTAGACAGCACTGTTTCTTCGTTTTAAGACTCCCTATACCAGCTGAATCTCATCTCATATTTTCCAAAAGCTGCTACAAAGTATCTAACCCAGCCACCCAGAACCCTTCTCACTACTGATGAGGAGAAAAATGACGACAACAAAAATGTTGTCTTTAGACAGGTGTCTTCAGTTTGAATGATATTGCTAGTCATGTTTCAAGATGCTACAACTGGTAGGACTATAGGTAACACTAGAAAACAGATTTTTCTTCTGGAGGAGGGTTATTTTGCTAATTATGGAGCATGTTTGCCTCCTTACACCAGCTAGAACTTCAGAAGGAAAGCCAGTATCTTCCAGGAATGACTTGAGCTTAGAGACAGGGCTGTTTTAACAGCATTATGAGCCGATATGCAAAGCAGTGCACTGGGCCCTGCCCAACCACGTGACATTATACCAAGCCTCTAAGCATGCTAAAACATTGATATTGCATTCTTCTAACCACCCTGAAAGACACCTTATTATACTAATAATGCTCCAGCAAACCAGCACCAAAACAGTGGTAGTTTTTCGCAAGAACATAGCAAAGGTGGGACTTTCACACAATGAAAAGTATGGAGGACTGTAAAGACACCGAGATGGCTTAGATTGTTTAGCATAGGACCACATCTGATTTGAGGTTACCATGTTTTGTTTAAAAGTGTGTGCTAAGAGCCTCAAATTTCACATATACTATGAGGGGCTGCTGATAAGTCTTTGGCTTTACCCAGAAAGAAACGAGATAGGAAGATGAAACTTTACATTTATGCCACATACTCTCCACTGATGTCAACACACTTCTTACATTGGTATTCCAAGTTTTGCAAGCCTTTCTAAAAGAAGGATTTTGGTTGTGCCTCAAACCAGCCATCCATAGCAGCCATGGCATGGTGTGAAATTTGGTACCATGGAGGTTTTTTTTCAGGTTTGGAAACAGATGATAGTTGGAGGGAGCTAGATCTGGTGAGTAAGGTGGGTGGTAAACCAGCTGGAAGCCTAGCGCCACCAGTTTTGCCGTGGTCGCCTATGCAGTGTGAGCGGAGGCGTTGTCTTGCAGGAACAAGACTCCTTTGGACAGCTTGCCGCGCCTTTTGGCCTCCACAGCTGCCTGCAATTGGTCCAAAAGTTCAATGTAATAACTTGCATTGATGGTGGAACCATTTTGAAGGTAGTCCACTAGCAGCACGTCCTCCTTATCCCAGAAAACAGACGCCATCACCTTAGTGGCTGATTTTTGCACCCTGAACTTCTTTGGATGAGGAGAACCACTGTGCCTCCACTCTTTTGACTGCTCCTTGGTTTCAGGGTCATACAAATAAATCCAGGTCTCATCCATAGTGACCAGTCGATCCAGGAAGTTCTTATCAGTCCGGAAACGCTGACAAATGGACTGGGAAGTTTTCACTCGCATGCTTTTCTGATCTGTTGTCAAACATTTGGGGACCCACTTTGCAGATAGCTTCTTCATGTTCAAATGTTCATGGATAATGACACAAACACGTTCACGAGAAATCCCCATGATGTCTGCTATTCCTTCAGCTGAAATTCACGGATTCTCCAGTATGAGGTTGTGCACAGCATCGACGACCTCTGAAACAACAACCACTCTCGGTCGTCCAGGACGTTCCTCATCATTGGTGCTGAAGTGGCCCGTTTTAAATTTGGCAACCCAGTTCTTAACTGTAGAATATGAAGGGCATTGATCCCCCAATGTCTGCGACATATCACCATGAATATCCTTTGTGGACTTTCCTTGCAGAAATATGGTGTGTGACAACGGGAGAAATCTCCTTGCCGCCCTTAGGATTGGTAGACTTACGTACATCCCTTGTCTGGCACACGTCCTGAACCTGTTTGTGCAGAAATTTCTCAAGTGCTACCCGGGTCTTGACTGTTTGCTGAGGAAGGCTCGAAGTCTTAGCTCACACTTCCAGCGCGATCTGGGTCTCACCTTCAACCATCTCATTGTTAATGTGGCAGCACACTGGAATTCCACCCTCCACATGCTCCAGTGACTGTGGAAGCAGCGTTATGCCACTATGCAGTATGAAGTGTTGCATGGCCTCACAAGCAGTGGTGCGGACCTCAGGGTATTGAGATATAGAGAGTGGAGGCAGATGAAGGATCTCTGCAATATCCTTGACAATTTTGAAGACGCAACCAAAATGGTCAGTCAGGACAATGGTGTTGTCAGTATGACCATTGTGGTCATATTTTTACTGGAACAAGTGTTAGACTCTCTGCAGCAGCAAGTCTTGGTAGTGATGGAGGAGGATGATGTGGACACAGAGCCTTACTCACCAGAGGATGTAGAAGGCCCGATGGTTTCCCAAATATATTGGTCTTCTTTAGGCAGTGGTTCGAGGTCCAAGGCGGGTGCAGGATGGCAGTTCAGCTCACAGAATAGAGGGCATGATGATAGCCAGGCCTCTGGTGACGGTCAGGATGAGGAAGTGGAGTACTACCTGCGGCTCCACATCAATTTTTTTACTTGATCTGGACCCATTCAACCTCTGGGTGTCCAAAATAGATGAATGGCCTGAGCTTGCTCGACACGCCATACAAATTTTAGCCTGCCTGGCAGCCAACGTTATCTCAGAACGCACTTTCAGCACAGCTGGTGGGGTGATAACTGACAGACGTAGCCGTCTTTCATCTGAGAATGTGGATCTGACATTTATTAAAATGAATCAAGCGTGGATCTCTGATGATTTTGTTGCCCCGGTTGCCGATGTCCCCGACTAGTAAACTGTAGCATGTCTTTTTTCAAAGTGAAATAACATTCCAAAAATCTATTAAACAGTCAGTCTCCCGTAAGTATCTATTAACCATTTCGGGCCCCCATACACCCAAAATCAAATGGAGCCCCAACCCTTACTATTCCTTTTTTTTAAAAAAATATTTGGGGCCCCCCTTTTTGTTTGGGGCCCCTGCAGAAGTACTGCCCATACTGCCCTTTGGCACCCTGACATGGGAGCCACTAGGGGGCCCTCATCCTTTTGGTGTCCCAAAAGCCCATTTGACACATAAACACCGGTTTTGGGGAAATGGCCATGGCAACGGGCGGGGTTGCCAATGGGGCAGACTCCTGTCAGGAGCCGTAATCAAAAAGGGGCCCAATGTATGTTAAAAAATAGGAACACAAAAGTGTGATGATAGTGAAAGCGTTTACGTTGACTACGCAGGGGTCGATAGTCGTTTTTGGCAATTATAAATAAGATATCCGATGTCGATAATAGATTATCGCCGATGACCATTAAACTATGGAGGGGAACAACACCTTCATTCTTACACCCAAACAGGGCTGGAGAAGCGTTTAACACCCACAAATTAAAAATGGAAGTGCTACATCTTAGGCAACACTTAGGTTATAAAACCCACAAAAAAAAATCACGACCATTCACCACCCCTGTCTTGCACCCAGCTGACCTAATCCTTCATGACCACAAAATTAAAAATCCCAGAAGGCAGTATGATTTGAACCATCATTTTACTTAACGGGAAATTGAATACCCCTTCCGGGAATGCACATGACCCCCAAAACCTGCATGACCCCAGATTAAAAAGTGCCGCAAAAAGGAGTCTTAAACCACCATTTTGTTGAATGGACATTAATATATTTCCTGTACTGCAGATGACCATTAAACCTGTTGACCCACAGATTAAAAAGTGGGGGAAAAGGAGTCTTAAACCACCTTTTTATTGAACTGGAATTGACTATACCTGCCCCGGACCGCGTATGCCAAAAAACCTGTCTCCCCCCAAATTTAAAAGTGCTGAGAAAAGGGGAGTCTTTGAACACCTTTTATTTGAACTGGACTTTTATATCCCTGTCCTGAACCCGGTATCCCTTAAAACCTTTACCCCCAGATTAAAAATCCCGGAAAAAGGATCTTTCACCACCTTTTTATTTTCACGGGACATAGATTATACCTGTCCTGGGCACAAAATGCCCCCAAAACCCTGTTTAAACCACAGATCAAAAAGTGGCAATGCTTTTGTACATGAGTCACTTAGTATTTTTTTTTTGGGTAACTAAATTTGTTTACAGAATTTTTTTCGGAAGTTTTATATTTTTACATTATTTATTTGCTTTATTTTCAATGTAAAAACATCAACATACACCCCCCCCTGCAGTTTTTAAAAGGTATTTTTTTTACACTGTAGATGTGAATTTTCGTCCGCACACCCCATAAGTAAAAAAATGTCCTAATCATCCCAAAACACTTTTTATTTGAGAAGACTTTTGCCCTCCTGGCTTCTGAGAGTGATTCAGCAATCAATTCAAGGTTTCATTTTTCCTTAAAATCCTTCTTCTGATTAGGGACAGACTCCCCTGGAGTCAAATGATGCGACCCATATGACTCCACCCCAGAAAATTTTTTAAGCCTCAATTTTGAATTTTTTCCAGCCCGGGGCCCTTTTTTACACTACTTAACCTCAAAGAAAAACCTTTTAAAATTATTTTTTAGAAAAATTTTGAATTCTTGATTCCCCCAAAAAGGGTGAGACCCAGTGCTGCCATCACCTCTTTTAACACGGAGGCCAACCAGCCCCAGAGCCAGACTTACAGTGGGTGCGGTGAGAGGGCCCAGGCTAGCTTCGTATCATTACCCCTTTTCACTGCCGGGGCCGGAGTTAAGTGGGTGCGGTGAGAGCCCGGCCGGCGTCGTCATCATTTACATGGAAAATCCCTTTAGAGCAGCAACAAAAACAGCCCCATGTGAAGCAGAGGGCGGAAGGTGGATTAGACCTCCAGCCTTTCAGTACACAGTCAAGCCGGGGTAGCGCTTGCCTCTCCGTTTGAGTCGGCCCAATTGAGTTTCATTTAAAAATACTGGGGTTAAACGCCCCTTTTCCCCCACCCGGGTCCCCTTTTTTCTTCATTTTTTTTTCTTTTTACTCAACGTGCTGGAAAAATTGCTCTTTCTTTGTTCTCTCCCCGTGTCCTACTCCATGTCCTTGAATAACCTACATCTGGTCAATTTTTCCTTACCTCCCTTGTACAATTCAAAAATTTTTTTCCCAGTTTTTTTGTACTGCAAGTTTTTTTTGTATTTAATTTAGAAAAACCTTTTAAAATAGGAGGGAATCCCCCCATGTCTTTTTTTCTTTTTTTTTTAATTGATAAAGGGGTTGTCTCAAACGGGGATTTTGTATGTTAAAGATCTTGCAAAAACAATCATTTTGCAAAAATTGCCCCATTAACATGTCCACCTATTCCGTTTTGACAGCGCCATCCCCCCTTGAGCCACTTTGAAATTGTGAAGAACAAATGTCTTTTAAAACCACATTTTTTAAAAAAGGGAACCTGTAGATTGCTGCAGTCACAGAAAAAATGCCCCCAAAAATTCAAAGATGACCCTTAGCCACTTTGACAATTGTGAAGAACAAATGTCTTTAGAAAAACATTTTTTAGAATGGGCCCCGTAGTTTTGCTGCATCTCAAAGAGCATGACCCAAAAAATTAAAAAATGATTTCTCAGCCACTGTTAAAATTGTGAGGGAGAAAGCCCTAGAAGCCCTTTTCTGTTCCAAAGGCCAAAATTTAAAGCTGTTTCTCCCCCCCGCCAACTGATAAAAACCATTGAAAATGCGAACATTCTAAGATAAAGTGAGAAAGGGAAAGGGGTGTTGTCATAAAACCCTTTGTCTTTTCAGTCCCCTACAGAAAAAATGAACTGTTGGAAACCCGGAAAAAAAACTGCAGTAAAAAAGTCATTAAAAAAAGTTTTCAAGAGGACCATTTCTTTTAAAAGGGAATGTGAAAAAACCGGGCCCTACAAATCGGTGACTCGGAAAATTGGGGGCCCACAAACAGAGGCCTTTCCTGATTCATTGATGAATAAAGAGACCCCACATTATCTGGGGAAAGCCCGGATGCTTTTTGTTGTAATGATCCCCCACTGTGCTGAAGGTCCCGAGATTGGCTGGCTGTGCGCGGGACAACACCTCTTTGACGTGGCGAGCGAGCTGTGCCCTTCGCCTTTTTGGATACCAGAAGTCTTTTGGGCCCGGAACACATCCAAAAAACATCGGGTTGAACGAGATAGTCGTGCACCATGATTTTAAGCGGTCTCTATTTTTGGGATGGGGTGCCCTGTTTGCATGCTTGGTAAAGTGGAAATAAAGATTGCCAGGGGGTCACCCATTAGATTCTGCCCCCTTGCCTGCTGCTCCCGCTACGGACTTGGCCTCTATGCTGTCCGTCGCTGTGTTGTTCCCCCCTGACTTTTGGGGGAACGTGAAAGCAGAGCAAAGATGTCTCCAGTTGATCAATCAGAAGGTCTCCATTCCTGCATTTTACTCTTATTTGGGGGGGTGGAAGGAAAGGTTTTTTTAGTTTTTTTTGTCCGGGGGATCCGGGGGTGGCCCCCCAGTAACTGTTGTTTTTTTTGAGGGCCTTAATGCAGGCAGTTGGGGGAAATGGAGCACCCCAACACTCTTTTGGAAGATGGAGCCGTTTTTCCCAACCTTGGGGTGGGGCATCAAATGTTTCCTTCTCCTTCCCCGCCTCAAATTCCCCAAACCCTTTTTCCAAAGGGGGCAGGGAGTCGTAACGTCGGTGTCTAGGAATCCCTCTCCTCCTCCCCGTTCCTCCGGCACAGCTGATTTTCCTGAGATAAGAAACCCTGAGAGCTGTTTCGCCGTTGCATAGCCCTGGCCCCCGAACCACGTAAGAAGCCCGATGAAATTTGTAAAAATGCGGGATTGTGGTTTTTGAGGAGAGAAAGGCTCCTGCCCCGATCTGTGCCCGCCCCTTCCTCCGCGCTGGCGGACCTTTTTTTTCAGAGTGTCCACGATCGTTCCCAGAACTAAGATCACACAATATCTCTACAAGGGCATTTTCGGGGATGACCCTTTTGGTGGCTTCTTCCCAAAATGGCAAAGGGTGGTGCAGAACTCTTTACCTGCCCCCCCTCTCGGGTTGGTCAACACCCGAGGTCCGCACCGTGCTTTTCGGCCATGTTCACTTCATGCGTAATGGCATTTCGCTGCGCCACAATCGCTGGAGCAGTGGAGGGTGGAATTTCCCGCGTTTGCCACGTCAACATGAACGGTTGAGGGGGGCCCATGACGCGCAACGAGCCAGGCAGGGCGAAGCAGGGTCGCGGCGGAAATGCAGCTCAGACCCCGAGCCCTTCCCCAGCATCGTCCAGACCGGGGACTCTTTAAGAAATTTTGGACACAAGGTTCATGACATGCTAGGGAAGGGATGTGCTCCCCCCTCCCATCTTTAAGGGCGCCAGCAGATTTCGCCCCGTTATCGCAAACAACTTTGCCTGGGACAAGGGTTTTGTCACCCCCCCAGGCTCGTCCGTTGCGGGAGCCGCCAAAAGCTCCTGACCTTGTGTGGAGGTCTCCCCAAGCAGATTAATTTTAAAAAACCCCCGGTTTTTTCTGGGGCCGTGATGCCCAAGGACCTTGGGGGGAAAAAGCCCGCACCATCCCTTGGGTTTTTAAGAGCGTCCCAAGCCCGAAAAGGCCCCGTCACCCCCCGAGACATCCCCCAAGTCACCCAGTGGCTGTCACGAGTTTATAGCGGCCTTGGCCCTCTTACATCCATGTTCGGTGGCAGATGGACTTTCCGGACAGATGCAGAAACCCCTTGAAATTTTTGATGACACGTGGGTACCAGGGCAGGGAGGGTTTTTTTGGCAAAGAAATCCTGCTCGCATCTGGTATTGGGGCGGCAAGGGCCTGACGTGGGGAAAACCCCTCTGTGTCCACCAGACAGAAAAGGGAACATTTCCCAAAGGGCCCAAAAAAATGGCAATGCCCACATTTAGGCTTTTGGGGTTTGGGGTGGTTTGTGTTAAAGTGTTTTTCTGCTCCCAAAAATGGAAGACAGAAGGTGGCTGCTAATGGCCTGTACGGCTGCAGGCGTCAAATGGCGGAAGGAGAAGTGGTAGGAGGTCTCGGTGGTGTGGTTGTACTCGGGGGATGGGGAGGCTGAAGCGGAGTGTTCCTGATCAGATTCTGAGGACATGGGAGCTGAGGAAAGCTTGGGGTGGCGGGGAGGAGGAGGGGAGACAGAGGGTGGCCGTGGGTTTGGGGGGCCCCGGGGTCGGTCTGGTCTTTTTGGGCCCCGTGTTGCCCCCATTTTAAATCATTCATTCGTGCATGGACTTAAAATGTTGGTGTGGTTAAACACCCAAATTCTTGCCTTATTGGTTTAGGCAAAGTGGCATTGACACGCTGGGAAACAAGGCTTTCAAAAAAGGCCAGGGTTGAGAGGTCCTGGGGGTTTTTGATGGCGAAAGCGAGAGCGGGGGTTTCCCCTGACCGTGGTGGGGGGAATTATATCGCGGACTTCTGGACCGCCCCCTCCCCTTTTTTTAGACGGACCCGTACTGACCTACCCCTCTCTTCCTCCCCCCGTCCAGTGATGAAGCCTCGCAAGCAAATTCTGCTGAAAAGCCATTGGATCCCCAAAGTCGATCATCAAATCAACAAAGGGTTTTGCATTCTGCAACCCGGAGCTGCGGGGTACAAGCAAGAGCGACTGAAAGGCATTGCCCACCGCCCCGGGATTTTGCCGATTGACCGGTTCCTTCTCCCCCCTTGATGGGTCGTAACTGGGGTTGAGCAGAGAAAAACACTCATCTTTGGCCCCTTATTTTTAACATGCTTTCGCCCCAACCGCATTTTGAAAAAAGAGGGCTTTAGAAAATGGATTTCCACAGTGGTGGGGAACATTGACATTTTGGGCTGCCTTCCTTCATGTTGGACGGGTGGATTGCTGAGATGACTTTTTGGGGGTCTGGGAGGATGGAGGTAAGACTTGGATGCAGGTTGCATTAACCATGAAGAACAGATTGGCGACGCGTTCGTTACGAGATTTCACAGGGCCCCGACCCATGAGAAAAGGCCTGGGTCCCCGCAACCGACAAACCCGGGGTTTCGTGTTGTCGCTAGCATGGAAGGAGCACCTTCCTCTACCTCTACCTCCAGTCCCAGCCCTTTTGCCCTTTTCCATCTGCATTTTGCTCCAGTCAAAAGATAAAAAATTTTATGGGTATGAAGAGTTTTTGGGAAGTCTCCTTTTTAACAGACGGCAAATCACAGTATTTTTCCCAAAACCCTGAAATCAAAACAAAATGCTGGTTCAAATTTAACTGCAAGGTGGTCTATCTCAAAACTGGACGGGAAAAAAATCAAAAAACACTATCTCAAATGTTTTTCGGAAATAAAAGGGGATTTTTGGGACCTATCAACCTTGGTGACTACACAATTGTGGATTCAAATTTAAATGCAATTTTGGGTCTATCAACAAATCTGGGCGGGCAAAAATCAAAAAAACTATTGAAAGTATACGGGTAATAAAAGGTATTTCACACCTATCAACCCCTTTGGGGACACACAAAATTTCTGGATTAAAATTTTAAATCAAGGTACCTCTATCACAAAGATGAATGGGGAAAATTGAAAAAGAACACCCATCTGAAATGTATACTGAAATCAAAGTGGAGTTTTGCACCCAACAAATAACCTGCATTATTAAAAAGATGGTTTTTCCCAAAATAAGTTCAGGGTGCCCAATATCCAATTTCCCAAAAGTAAATGTTAATAAAAAAGCTATTGCAATGCAATGCTGCAAAACAAAATCCATATTCTTTAAAGAGCTTGTTGTGTTCGCCCCGGGCCCTCCTCCCCCCCCTCACCCCCGGACTTTACAGCGGTAGATGCTAAAAATTCTCTGCTAACTACCTAAAAAACGCAAATCCCGATCTAACTGAATTCTAAAGGTTTACAGTAAAAGTGTCCTGTGACAAAAAAGAATAATTTTGCTGAGGGCTGTTTGCTCAAGGCATAGCGCAGTCCTACTGCTTTTTAGATATGACACCACTGATCAGAACAGGAAGGCTTTTTAGGTAAAACGAGGGCAGTGATTTTTCCCGCCCAAACGCAACCATACAATCCCGTCATGAGTGCACACACATCTCACCTGTCTATTTTGTAACTGATTTGCTGGCCGCCAAAAATGACAGGAAAACGCCGGAAAAATGGCGCGTCTTAATAAAAATCACAGATTTTAACCAAAAATTTTCTCATGATCTAAAAAAACCATAACGTAAATACCGTGCCATTTCAACTTTTTCGAAATAATCGCCAAAACAGTGGGGGGCCCCCTTTGATTTTGCGATGGGGGCCCCCGAAAGGTTAATAGATGATGACGGCAGCCCCGGCTACCCCAAACCCCCAAACTACCCCTTCTACTGAAACCCCATGGGCCCTGTTGGGAGTTTTTTGCTCCACCCTATATAACATATTCTTTGGCCCCCGGGGAAAAAAATGATGGGGGTCCTAGTTATGTGCCATTTCCAATACCACGTCTTCTATTTGTCAAAGGGGCCCCGCAGCAGCGCTACGTGCACCCCCCATAGCTACGCTGTCCCCTCTTTTCAGTTTCCCTTTTAAAGGAAAGAATTATTTTGGCTGTGATTTTTTTTTTGTGATTTAGAGCCCAAAATTTTCTTCACTAATTGTTCCACGTATACATTTTACTCTTTGGAAGGTAATTTTGGGGTTTTCCCCAACTGTTTGTATAAAAATTTACCTGAATATCATCTCCCATTGACTTTAATGGGGATCAGCCCGAATTTCTCAAAATTCGGGGTTCGGCCCGAACTCAAATTTTTTAGTGCTCGCTCATCACTACCGTTAAGTCCAACCTATATTCCTATTGTGTTTATCTAAAAGAAAGCAAAAATCTTTATGTGGAGGATGCCAGTTTCCCCATACTAGAGAAAAAGTCCTTCTTGACTCCCAATGGAGAATTATGGGAAAAGAGCTGAGAAGCTCAAGCGCCCTCTGTTGGATGTAACAAATCCTCAACTTTCTTTTGACCCACTGGGTCTTTGGAAAGCAAAACGGACATTTAGCCAAGCCAGCATTAACCATCTGTATACAGCCATTTTGGGGTGTTTGGCCCTCGTCAGAGGGCGATTGAGCTTCTCAGCTCCTTTCCCATAATGCCTTGTGATATGCAGATGCCTCATGGAGTGCAAAAGGCAATTTCGAATCTCCACACGCCTGTATAGGCGCACTCCCTAAGGAGAGATCTTCTCTCTCTGAGCCACTCACTGCCTCCCACTCAGCCAAGCCAGCATCGCTTTGCTCTGTACTTACGAGGTGCAAACACCCCGAAACGGCTGTATACAGATGGGTGATGCTGGCTTGGCTAAATGTCTGTTTTGCTTTCCAAAGACCCAGTGGGTCAAAAGCAAATTGAGGAATTGTTACATCCAACATAGGGTGCTTGAGCTTCTTAGCTCCTTTCCCATAATACATTGTGATATGCAGATGCTTTGTGGAGTGCAAAAGGCTATTTCTAATCTCCACACACCTGTACAGGCGCTCTACCTAAGGAGAGATCTTCCCTTTCTGTCCCAATGGGGAAATTAGAATAAATCCCTGGATCAGTGTCCTATCTCCAGAATCTAATAACTATAACCTCTAATATGATATTTTTCAAGGACGACACCTAGGCCCTTCTTGAACCTATTAAATGAATTCACAGGCTAACAAAGGGTAATACATCCGTATGAGCTAAAAGTGCAACTAAAAACTCAGCTGAGAATAACTTTTTTAAAATTCAGCAGCTTATAATGTTTGGACAGATATGATTCCAAAATTGTTCTGTTCTTTTCTATTATAACTAAATTTTGTGCATGTGTAATGTGTATATAGGATGAAAAATAGTAGAAAAGCAGCCCGCCAACGAAGTTGAGACAACCTGTAATAAAGTTGTGTTGTTTCCGTTCTTTGTGTTGGCTCTTTGATCATACTAATGGATACATGAAAGGATGACTGTATTCAAAGCAGCCTTTACAGTGTCACACTGTATAAAATCAGCTTGGCTTGTGGGTTCAATTGATTTATTGTTGCAAGATCCCGCTATTGCCTTTAGAAAACAACAAAACACTATCTTTAGCACATCTCCCATTAGATGTAGAACGCATTATGGTTTTGAAGTCATAATGACAATCCCCATTTTCTGTACTAGTCATCCTGCTACAGGAGATTTTTATGTGAATGGATTTTTTTTTATTTGAATTACAATCTGGGATTGGAAATGATATGATGCAACTGTTGCTGAAATGTCTCTCTACCTCCTTGTTATCAGTCAGCATGGTATCAATTCAGCTAGGTCATTCAAAACAGACTACCCGTCATGGATTCTGTGTCATACAGCTATAGTCTAAAAATAAATAAAATTGAGTTTGTTCAATTTGGGAAAAGAAAGACCTAGTTTCTTTGTATAAATATAGCTAAGGCTGTAATTATAACAGGGGGCATCTACCACATCTACAGCAAAAAAGCTTCACCATATTTCTTAAAGAGGATTCTTTACTGTAAGTGCATTGAGATAATATATGTTGTCATGGTTAATTTGTTGGTTGAATTCTTTTATCCACAAACTTGATGTGTGTGGCAAATTAAAGAGGATTTGTGACACTTACTGACATATGCTTTAGTAAATTTCACCATGAAGTAATAATTCTGCAGCCACTTTTATTATAAATCTGTGTTGTGCCTCTTTTATTCCTCTTAGAAATGTACAGTACTGTTAAATAGTGAACTGGGTGTTACCATTCCAGTTGTCAGAGGTTTCTGTCTCTGCACATAGTGACTTTGTCACCACTGAATGGACATGTCAGGTATGGCCACAGGTCCTCTTTACTTAAAATGGACTGCTAATCCAGATCTTAAACACAAATCTATAGCAGCGCTAAAATTAGCAACCACTTCTATATCGGATTTTCTCAAAATAAATTTGTGTGGAGAACTAAATGTATAATGATAAAAGTAAATTTGGTTCAGATCAGACACTAGAAGATGTCTCTAACTTCAAGAGACAGTTGAACATATGATTCTCACAGTACAACTTGGTGCCTCAGGGGGTCTTTATTATTAATAATAATAATCTTTATTATTTATTTTCCTTTATTAGAAAAAGGATCACATTAACTATAACCAATATCCACAATATTTTTACAGTCTTTGTATACTGAATACTATTCATTATGACAGAAAATTATCTCCTCAAACACTATATGGTTGTTGGATAAAAGTGAGTTTCTATATAGCTTAAAGAGATTGCCTCGCTACAAAGATTAGCTTTCAACATGTAGGGACCAGTAATTGAAGAGTTTTTACAAATATATTACTTTATTTTTTGGGCTTTGTTGAGGAGATAAGAAAGATGTTATCAGCTCTGAGTGCACATATGTTTCTCTAGGTTACCTGCTCCCTCCCTTGTCTCTCTGCTCTTTCTTATCTGAGTGACCTCACCACAGGTTGGACTACTGGCAGCTTAAGAACAAGTAATTAGCTTCCTTTATTTGTTTACTTTGAGCTCTGTAATTCTCTGCACTTATGGATAAGATCTCCTGTTCTCATGTCAGGGCTGTTAGAAACAATCTAAAAAACAATATTTGGTCTGCACATCCAAAAACTTTTTTGAAAAAAAAAAAAAAAAAATGAACATGGGTGCACACTGGTGTGGCAGCAAAATACAAACAATCCAATATCAGCAGCACACTACTAGCACTAAAAAGCAATCAAAAGGCACATAGGAACTATTGGTAAAGCATGTCTGCTACTTTGAATACATGAAAATTTGAGGTTCTTAGTGTACAATTTTGATCAAAACTGTAATGAGCCCACTGCCAATCGACCCAGCTGTATTGAGGTCACCTTGTCAATTGGTGATGGGCTTATTACAGTTTTGATCAAAAATGTACACTAAGAACCTCATATAATTCATGTATTCAAAGTAGGATAAATACTTTTTCAAAAGTTCCTATGTGCATTAGATTGCTTTTTAGTGCTAGTAGTGTGCTGCTGATATTGGATGGTGCTATTAGAAGAGCTGTGAATGCCGAGCTGATATGCTAATCACTGCTATAGAACTACCCATAGTCTAACCAGGATTAGACAGGATGAATTAATCTTAATCTGCTTTTGTCTCAGTGAAACAGCGTGGGGAGACAACCACTTAAAGCATCCGACAACTGATTTTCAAAACCTATTACCATGACAGCCAGACACGTGCCATCAGAGATCCACTTTCATTCCTGAATCATGTGTCCCAAAACAGGTAGAAACGGATTGCAGTAGTACAGAGAACAAACAGGTCATTAAATATCCACAAAGTTTAAAAATCATCCCAAACCCATCTATTTTCTCTAGCCAAAGCTCTAAACCCATTCCTAACCCTATGACGGGGTTGTGGTCATATATTACCTAATTTACTGTTCCACCCCTGTCGCCATAACATAGGGGCTACTCCTATATTATCCTAAATGAAAATGGAGCTGCACTGAGAGGTCCAAAGAATACTATGTTAACCTCTAAAAATACATGAAAACCTTTAACCCCAACTTAATTTTTTTTTTTTTATTTGACATCAACCTGAATCCAGAAAACAACTTTAGCAACTGCAGTAAGATCTTTGGGAAACATGTCACCTTTCTTAAACAATGAGCCAACCAGTGTAATAGAACCTGGCAGCAGGTGTTCACTTTTCCGATAATGCCTCTATAAACAATACATATTTAGCATTGTAGTCAGTGGGTTGCGCATATACTTCACTAACAAGGAGAGGAGGAGCTTTTTGTAGTTCTTTGTAGCTGTTGATTGAATGAGACACCATTAACTATTAAATATTTCTTGTGTTACAATCTTGTATTATTTTACCTTTGACTGACTAGAAGCACGCTAAAGCAGGCTCAGACTGGTCAACAGGGGAATAGAGGAAACCTCCAGTAAAAGGCAAAAGTATAGGGAGTAATTTACAGAAGTTGTAGGGTGGGCCCCTAAAATAAACTCCACCGGTGGACCCAGAAATAGCTCAACTGGTGGTCCCCTAGAAGTAACTCCACCTGTGGGCCCTAGACACCCCAGTCCAACACTGCACTAAAGAAATCATTTGCCAGTTTTAATGTATTTAAAATATGTAATTGACATTCAAATCACAATAGTGAACATTTTAAGAATGAAGTGAAGGTGGCTAAGGGAACCTGAACATGCTATTTAATCTGCCAGCAGCATAAAGAGTGAAAGGAGCTGAGAAGAATAATATACAGTT
This sequence comes from Phyllomedusa bahiana, assembly GCA_025379985.1. Classification (NCBI taxonomy): domain Eukaryota; kingdom Metazoa; phylum Chordata; class Amphibia; order Anura; family Hylidae; genus Phyllomedusa; species Phyllomedusa bahiana. The sequence goes on along the minus strand of JAODAL010015621.1, from coordinate 22,492 downwards.
TTGAAGGGAAAGATTCATTAGAACTTTGTTCGTTTTAAAGTTTATTTTTTTCAAATCAGATTTTTTTTTTTTTTTAATCAAACAAGTCAAAGGGTATACATGCAATAAACACCAGATACAATAAGGAGCAGATACATAGTAATAACATAGCAAAGTAATTGTTTTTTTTTTTTTTATAATTAGATTTTTATAACACAAAACAGTACCAGATAGGCATAACACCCAGCTAGAGAAAAAAACAAAAAGCTTCCCTCCCCTCCCAGAGTATGGTCCATCCCAAAACCTTCATAAGGAAAAGGAGACATTTTTGGTTACAAAGTCCAGAGGGCAATCTTGTCAGGGATTCATAGCTATCTCTGTATGCACACTTATACAAGGAAGACTGTCAGTAACTGATAAGACTGCCCACTGGACTCATTAAATAAAAAAAACTGGAATTTAAATGAATAGAATGCAAGTTCAAATGAATCTTTCACTGCAGGAATATATATTAATGTGCTGAGCTATTCCTGCTGTATAACATGCTGCTGGCAGATTGGATGGCATGTTCAAAGTGACAGGTTCCCTTTAAAGTGGTTAAGAAAATAAATATGGAAACTTTAAGCTGCATCAGGATTTTTCAGAGAAGCCTATAACTTCCGATACCTGTTAATGACTTACAGTCATCGGCATCAGCGCAGCTATACTGCACCGATCCAATGACCGAACACGGCAGTGGGGAGCCCTGTGAAGGCTCCCGCCACTTACATTTCCCGGTTTGCCCCACTTCCGGCCGTAGACAGGAAGTGGGGAAACCGCCATCTTTGTACACCTTAATGCATTGCCTATGCAATGCATTAGGCTGTATTAACAATCGCGCCCCCTAGTGGTCAAGCACCACAGGGGGACTAAATGTTACAGTAAAAAAAAAAATAAAGTTTTAAAGTACAAAAAAAAAAAAAAGTATTAAAAGTTCAAATCACCCCCCTTTCCCCATTTTACAAATAAAATCATTAAAATAATAAAAAAGTTACACATATTTGGTATTGCCGCGGCCGAAAAAGTCTGATCTATAAAAATATAACATCATTTATCCTGTAGGCTGAACACCGTAGAAGAAAAAAAATTCCAAATGCTAAAATTGCATTTCTTTGTTCATTTTATGTCACTCAAAAAATGGAATAAAAATTATCAAAAAAGTTGCATGCATTCCAAACTGCTAGAGATAAAAAGTACATTTCAACCCACAAAAAATTCCCCCTCACTGACGTCCGTAGGTGTTCATACAAAAAAGTTATTGGTCGCACAAAATGGCGCCGTGGCGCAAATTTCAAAAATAGAAAATGTTTGGAATTTTTTTACGGTACCAAAACATAACGGAAACCCTACATGTTTGGTATTGCCGGATGCGTAACAACCTGTAGAATACAGATAACACATTATATTTACCGAAGATTGAACGCCGTAAAAGCAAAACACCCAGAAACATGGCAAAAATACGTTTTTTTTTCACAATTTGTCCCACTTGGAATTTTTTTGCGGTTTCCCAGTATATTCTATAGTATAGTGAATAACACCATTAGAAAGTACATCTTGTCCAGCAAAATAAAAGCCCTCATGTGTCTATGTAGGTGGAAAAATAAAAAAGTTATGGCTTTCAGAAGGAGGGAAAAACGAACCTGTCACCAAAAAAAAAAAAACGCCGGGTCCTGAAGGGGTTAAGGCAATTGCTCACACACCTATGTAATGCTCAGCAGACTTAGAAAAACAGAGACAAGTCATGAATTTACAAGTCAAAACATGGCACCTGTTTGAACTTGCTATCAGTATAAAAGACACCTGTCCACAACCACAAACAGACACACTCCAAACTCCACTAAGATGAAGACCAAAGAGCTGTCGAAGGACACTAGAAACAGAATTGTAGCCCATCACCAGGCTGGAAAGACTGAATCTGCAATAGGCAAGCAGCTTTGTGTGAAGAAATCAACTGTGGGAGCAATAATTAGAAAATGGAAGACATACAAGACCACTGATAATCTCCCTCGATCTGGGGCTCCATGCAAGATCTCACCCAGTGGGGTCAAAATGATCACAAGAACGGTGAGCAAACATCCCAGAACCACACGGGGGGACCTAGTGAATGACCTGCAGGGAGCTGGGACCAACGTAACAAAGGCTACCATCAGTAACACACTACGCCACCAGGGACTCAGATACTGCAGTGCCAGACGTGTAATTATAAAAGGAAATGCTAAACTTGCACAAATTATGTTTTTCATTTCTGCAGATCACCACATAAGAAATCAAGAAAATAATAAGTAAAAACAATAAAAAATAAAACAAATACACACATGAAAAACTGAGGGCGGGGGGGAATAAAAAAAGATGAACAGGAGAAAAAAAACGTACCTAATAGTGGAATATGGTTTGCCTTCTATGATTAAGACCCTTTGGGGTAATAGCCAAGTATCACTATCCTATAAGCCTTGCTGTCATGCAGAATATGTTTCATGTCTCCACCATGTTTTGGCTTATTGAGTCTTTCTATTCCAAAAATTTTAAGTGAACTATAAAATGCCTAGCCACATAAGATTTATGTATGGAGCTATTGATGATGTCATTTAAGTGTTCCTAAATTCAGTTTTTTAGTTTCCTCCATCCTACATAATGAAATTGTCATATGGTACAAATGACCATATAGACAACATGATGGAAATTGCAGCTAATGTATTGATTTATTTAAACTTATGTTTCATCTGAATTCATAAAGTCTTTGCAGGGAAATGCAAATTTGCATGTTCTGCAAGGACAAGAACCACATCTGTGGAAACCTTTGCAAGGCATCCATGAGGTTTGTCGAGCTTAATGTTAAAATATATTTGGTGACAAAACACTGCCTATGGTTCTTGGTTTCCTTGAGATAATTCTTCAACCATTTGAGAGAACAGAGACCCGTATGTCACCACCCATGAGAATGGGGAGATGTTTTAGAACAATGCTCCTTACCAAATTACAGTAAATTGTTAGTTATTGTAACGGTCTGGTAGTGGATCCACTGGACCACCGCAGGCGATGGTGGAAGCCCACGCCAGAGAGCGTAATGTAAGTAGGTCCCGGTATTCACCAGAGCCCGCCGCAAAGCGGGATGGACTTGCTGCGGTGGGAGTCTACCAGGTCGCTTCCACTGGCGGGGCTTGCCTGCGGTGGCGGTCAAGGGTAGGCATGGTACAGATTCGTCAGGCAGGCTCGTAGTCGGGGACAGGCAGGAGGTCAGGACAGGCAGGTCTGGTTCGTAAACGTGGACAGGCAGAAGGTCAGGACAGGCAGGTCTGGTTCATAAACGTGGACAGGCAGAAGGTCAGGACAGGCTGCAAGATTCGTGGTCGGAAAACGGGAGAAACGGGTACGGTACACGGGTAGGCAAGACAAAGGCTTTCTGGAACGCTTTTTCCAAGGGAACAAATACCAAGGATCCGGCAAGGCTGCCAGGAAGGGGCCAGACTAAAATATGAACAGTGCCTGGCAATGACCAATTACCAGCGCACTGTCCCTTTAAATTTCACACTGGCGGCGCCGCGCACGCCGGGGACCCAAGACGGACAGAGCAGGAGCATGGCCGGTTAGTTTACCGGTGGCAGGGATCGTGGCGAGAGCGGACCCCAGACCCGAGGTACGGGACGGGGCGCCGCTGGGTGTCGGGGCACACAGGTCGCAGGGGCAGCCGTGACAGTACCTCCCCCTTGGGCCCCTCCCTCTTCCTGGAGTGGAGGAATTTCTGGATGAGGCTGCAGTTCAGGATGTTCTCCTCCGGCTCCCAAGACCTCTCCTCGGGCCCAAACCCCTTCCAGTCCACTAGAAAGTATCTTTTCCCTCTAGTTCTCCTCATACCCAAGATCTCCTTGACCTCGAAGACATTGGGCGCATAAGCCACAGACGGAGGAGGGACAGCCTTCTGAGAAAAACGGTTAAGGACCAGGGGTTTCAGTAAAGAGACGTGGAACGAGTTGGGGATTCTCATGGTAGGAGGGAGCCGGAGTTTGTAGAAGACCGGGTTAATGCGGCTGATAACCTCAAAGGGTCCCAGGAAACGAGGTCCCAGTTTGTGGGAAGGCATCTTAAGGCGGACATATCTGGCTGACAGCCACACCTTGTCACATGGGGAGAAGACAGGAGGAGGGATTCTTCTTTTATCCGCTTGAGCCTTCGTGCGCTCGGAAGCACGGAGCAGAGACTGACGGGTCTGGGACCAGATGGTCTTCATATCCTGGACTAGTGTGTCCGCTGAAGGGACCTCGGATGGAGACGCCAGAGGGACAGGTGGGCGGGGATGCAGGCCATAAACGATGTAGAAGGGGGAGACCCCCCCGGACTCTGAATCTAGGGAGTTATAAGAGAACTCCGTCCATGGCAGCAAGTTGGACCAGTCATCTTGGCGTGCAGAGACGAAGTGGCGTAGGTAACATCCCAAGACCTGGTTGACCCTCTCCACCTGGCCATTCGTCTGAGGGTGGTAAGCCGAAGAGAAGTCGAGCTTCACTCGAAGTTGGGCACACAGGGCTCGCCAAAACCTGGAGACAAACTGGACTCCTCTGTCCGAGACGATTTGCTGAGGAAGTCCATGCAGACTGAACACGTGAAGGAAGAATAGCTCCGCCAGGCGGGAGGCAGATGGGAGGCCTGGCAACGGGACAAAATGTGCCATCTTGAAGAACCGATCAGTGATCACCCAAGTTATGGTGTTGCCAGACGAAGGAGGGAGATCGGTTATAAAGTCCATAGAAATATTGGTCCATGGTTGAGTTGGGATGGGTAGTGGCTGTAGTAGGCCTGCCGGCTTGTGACGAGGCGTCTTGTTGCGGGCACAGGAGTTACAAGACTGAACGAAGTCCTTGACATCCCTCTCGAGCTCTGGCCACCAATAGAACCGGGATATCAGGTGGAACGTTCTTCGGGCGCCGGGATGACCGGCCACCAAGGAGCAATGTCCCCACTTTAAGATACGTCTGCGGAGAGCAGGGCGCACGTAGGTCTTCCCAGGAGGAACCCTCCGGAGGTCAACTGGAGCTGCCGAGATAAGACGTTCTGGGGGAATTATGTGCTCTGGAGTAGTGTCTTCACCCACCACGTCGGAGGCACGGGAGAGAGCGTCGGCTCTCACGTTCTTCTCTGCAGGCCGGAAGTGGATCTGGAAATCGAACCGGGAAAAGAAGAGCGACCACCTAGCCTGGTGTGGGCTAAGTCGCTGAGCCGTCTGGAGATATTGGAGGTTCTTGTGGTCTGAATAGATGCGGATGGGGTGACGAGCACCCTCCAGCAGATAACGCCATTCCTCCAAGGCCAGCTTTATGGCCAGTAGCTCCCGGTCGCCAATCGTGTAATTCCTCTCGGCCGAAGAGAACGTCTTGGAAAAGAAGCCACACGTTACAGTCTTACCCGTGGGCCCTTTTTGCGTAAGAACTGCTCCGGCTCCCACAGACGAGGCATCCACTTCAAACGTGAAGGGTTTCGCGGGATCCGGACGCGAAAGGATAGATGCCATAGAGAAGGCAGACTAGCTTCGAGAATCCCCCTTCGGCTTCGACGGGCCAGCTGGTTGGGTTAGCTTGTTTCTTGGTAAGGGCCACTATCGGAGCCACTAGCGTTGAGAAGTAGGAGATGAATTGGCGGTAGTAGTTACAGAAGCCCAGGAAGCGCTGTATAGCTCGCAGACCGACTGGGCGTGGCCACTGCAACACGGCTGACAGTTTCGCTGGGTCCATCCGTAGGCCTTGGTCAGAAATGACGTAACCCAGAAACGGGAGGCTAGTCTGATGGAAGAGGCACTTCCCTAGCTTGGCATACAGATGGTTCTCCCGGAGACGCTTCAACACCTGACGAACATGGCTGCGGTGGGTCTCGAGGTCAGGAGAGTACACCAAGATGTCATCAAAGTAAACCACCACGCAGGTGCACAGGATGTCTCTGAAGACGTCATTCACGAGCTCCTGAAGACGGCAGGCGCATTACACAGTACGAAGGGCATCACCAGGTACTCAAAGTGCCCATCCGTGGTGTGTAAGCCGTCTTCCATTCATCGCCCTTGCGGATTCGGACCAAGTTGTAGACCCCTCTCAGATTCAACTTGGAGAAAATCTTTGCGCCCCGCAGATGGTCAAAAAGTTCTGTACTCTACGGCAGTGGGTACTGTGATCTTGTTCAGACCCCGGTAATCTATGCAGGGCCGTAAGGTACCGTCCATTTTCTTTACGAAAAAGAACCCCGCACCCGCGGGAGACGAGGACTTTCGGATGAACCCCTTCCGGAGATTCTCCTGGATGTACTCTGACATGGCTTGGGTCTCAGGAACCGATAATGGGTAGACTCTGCCCCGGGGAGGACTGGTACCCGGCAATAAGTCGATCGGGCAATCGTACGGACGATGCGGAGGAAGACTCTCGGCTTGTCTCTCGGAGAACACATCGGCGTACTCCAGATACTCGGGCGGCAGCCCGGGCAGCGGCTCATGAAGGGTCGAGCGGGAGCAGGAAAGCACCGGGCGAGGTGCCACCAAACAACGCCCCCGACAGTTGGGACCCCAACGAGTCACTTCTCCAGATATCCAGTCCAGGGTAGGAGAGTGGAGCCGCAGCCATGGAAGTCCAAGGAGGACCGCTGATGAGGAGCGAGGCAACACGTAGAAGGAGATTTCTTCTTTATGCAGCGCCCCCACGTGGAGGGACAGTGGCTTGGTGACAAACTGGATGGTGTCGCTAAGCAGCTCCCCGCTGACGGACGAGATGACAAGCTTTTTTTCAAAGCGGACCACCAGAAGCCGATACTGCTTCACTAGAGACTGGTGGATGAAGTTCCCGGCCGAGCCCGAATCCAGAAACGCCGGAACCTGGAACGAAGTACCAGCTTCTGACACGACCTGCACTGGCATCAACAGGCGTGGAGAGGAGGAGTTTGCACCTAGGAATGCCTCTCCCACAGATCCTAGGTGCGGGAGTTTCCCGCAGGCTTGGGACGCTTGGGACAACTCCTCCGGTAATGCTCTGGACTGCCACAGTAGAGGCACAAGTTCTTCTGCCGACGCTGGTCCAGCTCCTCTTCAGAAAGGTGAGCCCGATCCACCTGCATGGGCTCCTCAGTAGGTGTTGGTGGCTGTAGCACAGGAGGCCTCTGGAAGACCGGTGCCAGACGTAGGAACCGGCGAGGCTGGGCTAACAGTTGCTCTTGCCGAAGTTCCTCCTCCCGTTCAGTGAAGCGCACATCGATGCGGGTGGCCGACCGGATCAGGTCACTAAGGGAGGACGGGATGTTTCTGGCAGCTAGTACATCCTTAATTCGGCTCAAGAGCCCTTTCTTAAAGGTGGCGCACAGAGCGGCCTCGTTCCACAAAAGTTCTGAGGCCAAGGTACGGAATTGCACCGCGTAGTCTCCCACGGACAGATCTCCTTGGCGCAGGTTTAGGAGAGCTGTCTCGGCGGAAGATGCTCGAGCTGGTTCCTCGAACACACTGCGGAACTCTCTGAGGAACGACTGTAGATCCGCCATCACTGGATCGTTCCTGTCCCACAGAGGTGTAGCCCATGCCAGGGCCTTCCCGGAGAGCAGGCTGACCACGAAAGCCACTTTGCACGTTCGGACAGGAACTGATCGGCCATCAACTCTACGTGCATGGAACATTGAGTGATGAACCCCCTGCAGAGTTTCGGGTCTCCGTCGTACTTGGTCGGGAGCGACAGCCGAAGCTTGGGGCCTCCCAGAGCCACGGGAACCACTGAAGCAGGGACAACCACAGGAGATAGCGAAGGTTGCTGCTGCGCGATGACGAGTTGCTGCAATATGGTGGAGAGCTGGCTCAGCTGCTGCGCCTGTTGATCTAGTTGCTGGGAATGGCGGGAAACAACGGTCGTCAGATCCGCCAGGCTGGGTACCGGCACCTTGGAGGGATCCATGGCCGGATCCTACTGTAACGGTCTGGTAGTGGATCCACTGGACCACCGCAGGCGATGGTGGAAGCCCACGCCAGGGAGCGAAATCTAAGTAGGTCCCGGTATTCACCAGAGCCCGACGCAAAGCGGGATGGACTTGCTGCGGCGGGAGTCTACCAGGACGCTTCCACTGGCGGGGCTTGCCTGCGGTGGCGGCCAAGGGTAGGCGTGGTACAGATTTGTCAGGCAGGCTCGTAGTCAGGGACAGGAAGGAGTTCAGGACAGGCGGCTTTGGTTCGTAACCGTGGACAGGCAGAAGGTCAGGACAGGTGGCAAGATTTGTGGTCGGTAAACGGGAGCAACGGGTACGGTACACGGGTAGGCAAGATAAAGGCTTTCTGGAACGCTTTTTCCAAGGGAACAAACACCAAGGATCCGGCAAGGCTGCCAGGAAGGGGCCGGACTTAAATAGGAACAGTGCCCGGCAATGACCAATTACCGGCGCACTGTCCCTTTAAATTTCACACTGCCGGCGTGCGCGCCCTAGGGGGCGGCGCCGTGCACGCCGGGGACCCGAGACGGACAGAGCAGGAGCGTGGCCGGGTAAGTGACCGGTGGCAGGGATCGTGGCGAGAGCGGACCCGAGGTGCGGGACGGGGCGCCGCTTGGTGTCGGGGCACGGATGCGCCTGCGACCCGGGATGGAAGTCGCAGGAGCATCCGTGACAGTTATAATCCAAAACTAAGGTTGGCTTTTTGGAAGTTTGTGTAGGTGTAGATGTATGATCTAAGAGTCCCTCTTGAGGTTCTTGGGAAACAATGTGAGCTGCCCTACTCTGTGTCCAGTTTGGATACCCTCTAGATCTAAATCTTTTATAAATGTTACGCTCCTCCCTTTAACAGTCCTCAAGTTTGCTGAAATTACATTAAGCATGTGTAAACTCACCCACAGGAATAGCCTCATACTGTAGGTATGCTTCTAATGAAAGCTTTTAAAATGCATAATAGTATACCACAAGTGGCTTACAGTACTTGCTGGAAAGAATGACTTCACTGTGTATACCAGTAAGTGCAAGATTAAGAAAGGTGATAGAAGAGCTGTTTAGTTGGTAGGTGAATTGGAGATTAAATGATTATAAAAATAATCCATCAATGACTGTTTGGCTGATACATCTCCTCTCTCACCTACCTGAGTACAGCATAATGTAGTGACGGATGGTGGTGTGTTATTTATGTGAGACTGTGGAATCCTTTTTGGGACTCTTTCAGATAATTAGTTGCAGCTTTGATTCAGACGCCTTGGACTAGGAGTCTAGCATATTCTTGAGCTGTATCTACCCCCAACCTACCCACCTCTAATTTACATTTCTCTTAGTAAGGTAAGGGTTTGTCTTACTGCACGGTATTTCATTCGATTCACGGCGGACTCAGTATTTAGAATCTGCTGAAATTCCGACTGTACCCAGTGATGTGTAGACCACAATGAAAACTCTGTGCTGTAGTCTAAACAGCACAGATTTTTTCTGGTCGGTTTTAAAATCTGATGGATTCTGGTGGATTTTCAAACCTGCTGGATCTTCTGTAGGATTGCTGTTGGATTTGCATACATTCAATGTACGGGGCCGATGGAAAATCCAAAAACCTAACACAGTTTTTAGTTCAAATCTGGTCCAGCAATATTAAAAAGCCGTCGGATTTTGGACGGCATTTTAACACTAATGTGTAGACATAGCCTAATAGAGAGAAAATGGTAAATTAGGGCAGCTGAAGGGAGGGGGCAACAGGGATTCAAAGGACTCCTTATTCACAAAGCTCATGTCACACTGCAACTGATAATAATCCAGGTTTGACAAAAACGACACCAGTCTTACATAAATGACACACTGCTAAAATTAACACATCTGTCATTCTTCATGCTGCCTTCAGAGAGAGCAGCATACAGTTCCTGTGCTGACGGGTTCCCTTTACCGGGTGATCAATAAGCATAACACATTTATGGAAAAAGGTCAAAAAATAATTGTTGCTTATGAGCCCGTTACCAGGGATAACATAGTGGCGGTCCCCTGAACATAATATGTACTGTTCTGATCTTCCCTACTAGTTCTTAAGAGAAGCAACAATTTTCAACTTCATTTTTATTGTATAATGAAAAATTTAAAGTGTTTGTATTTTTAAGGTAATACTAGCAGGGTATAAAAAAAAATAGAAGAAATATTGATTCTACTAGTACTTTTCAGTGTTTGGGCTCCACTCCTGGTTTTGGCTTAAAAACTTTGATACAAAATCCCGACCAAATCTGTATTTCATGAAAGTGGCCAAATACTGTTGATATTTTAATGGGAGGTCAAGTCAGTTTTGTTGACCATATGAATATACACAGTTGAGTCAACTAGCATATATGGCACATTTCTTAAATGTATTAGTGACAATAAAGGGTAAGCCCACTTTTTGGAGTTTCTCACAGACTCCACTAGTGAATATCCCCAAAAAGTAACAATGTGGACAAATACAATGCAATTCAAACTTTACTATTTTATTTTTAATATATACAAAAACTCCACTTGAGCCAATAGTATAAGGATACTTGTGGTACTGAAGTAGCAAAACATCCATTTTTTTTTTCAACAATATTTTATTTGGAAATACAGAGACCACACATCATACATTGCTGAATATTACAACTTTTGTACAGTGTTTAGACCAAATGTAAGTCACTAAGATCCGTGAAAATCATATCTTCAAAAGAACATGTCTAAAATAGCATGTGTTCACTCTGCAACTTCCAGTACATTTTCATTTTTCTTTTAACGTGACTCGACTGTTAACTACTAACATTAACACAAAATAGGTAATAAGTAACCTTGTCGTGTAGCATCCCTCATCCCATCACTTTCAATCTGTGATATGCAACTGACCTAAGTTCCCTTTCAAGTTCTCCATGAAGTAGTAAGAGGAATATCTAAAAGGGTCGATAATCTCTATTATCTCCTGTTCATTACACGTTCCAGAAATAAAACTTTTCCACATCTTTTCTTTATTTCTCTCTGTGTCTAATTTTTCAAGGAATAATAACTGTTTCAAGGCTATTTTGACCTCATGAATCTCCGGAGGGTCTGTCTCCAACCAATGTCTGAGTATAACTCGTTTGGTAGCCAGCAATGCCAAGTGTATTCCCTTATCTCTAATCACCTTATCCGCTTCCTCCTCCCTTTCTTTAGGCCGCACTATATATTGAAATATACAGCTTTGCGGCTCTAGAGGTATCTTGGAATCCCATACTTCCTCTATAAACTTCAATGCTTTCTCCCAGAATTGATGTATGTATGGGCAGTCCCAGAGGCAATGCATTAATCTCGCCTTTTCCAAGCCACATTTAGGGCAAGCCACCAAGTACCTCACCCCCTGACTATTCTTACCAAAAGGGATATTGAAGGCGTATATGGCTCTATGAGCTATCCTAAATTGTGTCTCCCTCCAGACCTCACTAACAGTAGCCTTTTTTACCATTTCAATCCCCTTGAGGATTTTCTCCGTTACCTCTGGATCGTCTAATTCTTCCTCCCATTTGGTAAAAACATTTGCGGCTGCCCCCCTTGTGCACCAAGTCAGTAAATGGTAATAAATTTTCGACAGAGTGGCACACCCGTCACTTTTTCTCATGACCACAGAAAACTCCTCCGGGTCTTCTAAATTGTCCAGGTTAGCCAGCTTTTTATTAACAAAACTTTTTACTTGCAAATATTGAAATATTTGGTTGTTCTTAAACCCATACTGGTGTTGTACCGAGTTCCAACTCATTAATACGTTCCCTGGCCCCTCCAGCAAATGCTCTAGTGTTTGGATCCCTCGCTGTCTCCATTCCCTAAACAAACTGTTTTCTCTGCCTTGTGCAAATTCTGGTAGAGACCATAAAGGTAGCCATTTGGTTACATGCATGGGTCTATTAAAAAGCTTGCGGGCCCCTCTCCAAGTCGCCAACGTATCTCTTAAGAGGACGTTGTCTTTAGTAATCTTGGGGAGACATTTGTATGGTGTGAGGAGAAGACCTTTCAAGTCCCATGGATGTGCCAACTGGGATTCTACCAAGGTATTTGAGAAGAGAGATGTGTCATGGCACCAGTCCAGAACGTGCCGCCACATCGCGGCCAAGTTGTAAAGCCGTATATCCGGCAATTGTGCTCCTCCTTGGCTTTTTCTAAGCACCAATTTGCTCATTGCTATTCTCGCCTTGCCTTTATTCCATATGAAATTCAAAAAAGCTCCCTTGAGCGTATTCAGATCTTTATGCTTTAGAAGTAACGGCACATTCTGGAGTGGATACAGCAACCTAGCAAAGCTGATCATTTTAATCAATTGGATCCTTCCCCAGCAAGATAATGGTAAGTTTTTCCACCTGAGAAGTTCATCCTGAATTTTTTTGATAATGGGCGTAAAGTTGAGATGGTATAGGGCAGATGCCCTGGTTCCGATTTTAATCCCCAAATATGTAATGTGTGATGTCGAGACCTCTAATCCCACGTCCTTCTTATTTAGTCTGCCTTTTTCCCCTATTCCTAGTAATTGACATTTGTCTTTGTTTATTTTATACCCCGAAAATTGTCCAAAGAATTCTAAAATCTCCATGACCTTTCCTACTTGTCCTATGGGGTCCTCCAAAAAAAGAAGCATATCGTCCGCAAAGCAAACTAACCTGATCTCTACTTTCCCAATTTTTATTCCCTTAAACACATTTCTTTCCTTGAGATATAGCGCTAAAGGCTCCAAAGCTAGATCGAATAACAATGGGGAAAGTGGGCACCCCTGCCTAGTTCCCTTTTGTAATTTAAATGAGTCTGAGATGAATCCTGGCGTACTGATTTTTGCTTGCGGATTTCTGTACATTGCATATAGATAAGACCTAAACAAGCCCGTTATTCCCATCCGATCTAGAACAAGATTGAGCCACCCCCAGTGGACGTTATCAAACGCCTTTTCGGCGTCTAAGGCTAATAATGCTGGCTTTTTTGTTTTGTCCCCTGATTTTTCTGCTGCTATCTGGGCATTTATTACCATTCTTATATTTTTAATACCAGATCTCCCCTTTATGAATCCCATTTGGTGATCCCCTATGAGTTTTGGTAGGAGGATCGCGAATCTGTTTGCCATAACTTTGGATAAAATTTTTATGTCCTGATTGATTAAGGAAATTGGTCTGTAAGAACCTGGCAGATGGGCATCCCTACCTGGCTTGTGTAGGACCTTGATATACGCCATGTCCCCTGTGGGCAGCATTTCCGCAGAGTCCACAATCTTGTTAAATACCCCCATCAAACTGGGTGTTAATTCTTCCCTCATGATCTTGAAAAAATCGCTGGAAAAGCCATCAGGGCCAGGTGCTTTACCCAGGGGAAGCTTCTTAATAACCTCTGAGATCTCCTCTCCTGAGATTTCCTTGTTTAAGAATTCCCTATCCTCATTGCTGATGTGTGGCAATGTGATCCCTCTCAGGAAGTCCCTCCCTTTACCAATATCATAAGGCGTTTGCGTATACAACTTTGAGTAATAATCTTTCAAGATCGAGTTAATATCCTTGGGGTCCCCAGTTAATTTCCCTGTATTATCCATCATACTTAAAATATTGGAATTCGCCCTCCTCCCTCTTACTAAATTGGCCAGTAATTTCCCCGCCTTATTTCCATGTTTGTAAAGGGATAATCGAAGATGGTCACTGAACATGTCTTCCAATCTACCTTGATACAGCTCGTAAGCCGCTTTCGCTTGGACCCATTTCTCTTTGTTATCAGATGTGGGGGATTGTAGAAACTGGGAATATGCCCCCCGCAGCGTAGAGGTGGCTTCTGCTAGTGCCTTGGTTACTTTCTTTTTTTTTTGAGGCTAGATACCCCATAATTCGCCCCCGTAAAACAGCTTTGGCTGCATCCCAATATAGAAACACATTACCGGCCTGCTCCTCATTATCTCTCTCGTATTCCCCCCACCAACTCTTTAGGAGGTCCCTGAATTGCTCGTCATTTACCAAAGAGGAAGGAAATCGCCATAATATGTCTGAGCCCCGCTTATAAGCTTCACGTATGCTGATGCTAACCGGGGCGTGGTCCGAAATCACCAAATCCCCTATCCCAGCTCCTTCTACTTGCTTTGTGAGGTTCCCAGACGTCAAAAAATAGTCTATACGAGACCAGGATTGTCTCGCATGAGAAAAATGCGTGAATTGCCTTTCGGCTGGATTGTGAAACCGCCATATATCCACCAACTGCGCATTTGTGCAGAGTTCTTTCAACAAAGACCCCCTCGCATCCCCCTGTCTCGGGAGTGAATCAGTTCTCTTCCTATCCTCCTGGCTGCTCATCACACTATTGAAATCTCCCCCTAGAAGGATATTAGGGTTGTTATCTTGGAGTATACATTGCTCCAAATTTGTAAAAAATGATCTATCTCGTTTATTTGGAGCATATACGTTATATACGCTAATAGCGCCCGCTGGAGTGTCGAGAACAACATTTAGCCACCTCCCCTCTCCATCCCTCTGCTGGGAAATTAATTTGCATCTTGAGTTTTTGTGTAACAGAATCAGTACTCCTGACTTTCCTTGCTTTGCTGGGGAACCCCATACTTCTCCCACCCATATTTTTTGCATTCTCTTAAAATCCTCCTCTCCCAAATGAGTCTCCTGTAGTAATGCGATATCTAATTTTTGCTTCTTCAGGTGACGTAATACCATGTTCCTCTTATGTGGGGACCGTAACCCTTTGACATTCCAACTAATTAGTTTCAACATATTGGGATCTCATATTGGATAAATGGACCAAGTGAAGTTAAGATACACACGACAATTGCAACAAACCACCACTTCAGTGATAGAACAAACATATTGAAAACCAAACTGTCCCACCTTCTCCTTCCTACCTCCCCTGTCATTGACTTCTCTTTTTTCCCGTATGAAGAGAAAAGCACCAACTCTCCCTCTCTTACTTTACTCCCTGAGTATTACCTGAATTTTTCCTTCCACCTCCATCCCTCCCTCCCTATTAATAAGATATTCCTACAGGAACCCTATTACTGATGTTTCTGTATTCCTGATGTACCCCTATACAGCATCCTGCGTACTAAACATAACCACAATTCAAACGACTGTTCATAAAGTGATGTAAGCTCGTCGCTCAAATCCCCCCGTACTAGATGTCATCTTGTGACGATCTTATTTGTCACCTAAATGTCCCGTGATTGCCTGGGCGAGCCTCTTTGACTTAAGTCCTTAGGTGAAGAGTGCCTCCCCGAGTATTGTGAGGACTCCTGATCCCCCTCAGTCCTCCTCCCCACGCACCCCCCTCCTTGGCGATACTTTTGGGCTAGAGATAGAGGCTAACACCTTTGCTGCTTCTTCCGGGGTGCTGCAGGAGATAGGGTTGCCATTGTCCGGAAAGATTTTCAGTACCGCTGGATACTGCAGCACAAATTTAACTCTCTTACGTACTAGCGCAGAACAAATGTCCTTATAAGCACGTCTCTTTTTGGAAACCTCCACAGAATAATCTGCAAATAGCATCAATTTCCTCCCTTCATATTGCACCTGGCTTCCACTCTTTCTGTAAGCTTGCATTAGAAGAGTTTTGTCCGAGAAGTCCAGGTATTTTACAATAACAGGTCTCGGCCTTTCTAGATTAGAGTCCTTGGCCTCACTTTTGGGGGGTCAAATTCTGTGCGCCCTCTCCACCTTTAAAGGCTTATCTAAGCCCAGCACTTTAGGAATGATTTCTGCACATAACTGTGGTAGAGTTGAAGCTTTTACACTCTCTGGGACTCCAATGACCCGCAAATTATTGCGACTTTAGCGATTCTCTAAGTCCTCAATCTTTGCCTCCAATAATGCCGTTTTTCTTAGTGCTTTATGCATGGAGCTTCTGGACCCTGCTAATTCATCTTCCACGCAGCTTAATCTTTGTTCAAATTCTATAAGCTGTGAAGCTTGAGAGGATACTTCTGCCTGCAGGGCAGAAAGCGTGGTAGATACAGATGCTGTAACTGATTTAGTTACTGTGGCCTCCAAGGCTGATGTTATTGCTGGGGCAATCAGTGTGGCTACTTTGCCAGTTCATCACAATTTAATGCTTGCCCCGTTGTTACCTCTTCTCCTGAGAGACTTGACATGTCTGCCTCCTCCTCTTGTGATCCCTGGGGCTGCTGCTGGAGAATCCTGCCGCTCCTGGTCACGCGCAGGGAATCGGGTGCCATCTTGGCCGCCATGCTGCCTGTATAGCTGCGGGTCCCACTGTCTCCCGCGGCTCCCCGCGCTGCTGCCTGTGCCCGCTGTGGATGCCGGAGCGGTGCTCGGGATGTCGGCGCTTAGTGCCGCCGTCTGTGGCCGGTAATTGTGAGCGGGGGGGGCCCGTTCTTAGGGAGCTTGGTCCGGAGCCCTGCTCCTCACCACCTCTTCATACGCGCGCCGGAACCGGAAGTGCAAAACATCCATTTATGTCATAGGCAATTCCATTCAAAAGGTGGAGAAAGAGGGCATGCCCTTCGAAACGTCGCACAGGCGGGCGTGGAAGCTGCTATCAGCCTGTCCTCCAGCTATCCTCAGCTACCTACATGGAAACAATTGTTTTCTTGTGAATGGGACTGCTTATGACATAAATGGATATTTTGCTCCTTCAGTAACGCTAGTATCTTCATACTATTGACTCAAGTAGAGTTTTTGTTTATATGAAAAATGAAATAGTAAAGTCTGAATTGCAATATATTTGTCTATATTGTTACTGTTTTGGGATATACACAGTTGAGTCACATTATCACCACATCGGCAAAACATGGATCATAAAGGAATTCACATGTCATGAGCTGGCTTAGTGGATATACAAGGTGTGTGGTAGGCTGTCTGCAGACATATCCCTTATTGCTGGGTAAAAGGGGCAATTTCTTAGAGTTGCAAAAAAAGGACGATTATTGACTTTTGGGCCAAGGGTGGTGGAAACTGTGCAGTTTGTGAATTGTTTGCTGTGTTTAAAGTGTATCATGAGTGGACAAAATGCATTGTTAATAAGTGATGGGGAAATTTATGTGCAAGGTGAACGTTGGATATGAAGGTGTGCTGGGGTGGACCGACAATACAATGAAGCAGCGCACCGCCAAAATGAACCAGGGATTACCTGACGTGGATAAAACAGACTAAGGATGGTCACCACACCTCTGCTAACAAATCTGCATGGGAAAAAAAAGACATTAATTTTCACAGCAGTACTGGAATTAGACCTCCCCGGATCAGCAAAGGATTCCATTATTGCCTCTCATGACTTTAGTTACTGTGGTTGCTATAGACCCCCCCCACCCCCTCTGCCAGGTGGCAATTAAGTTCCTCACTTCTCTAATATAACCTGGGAGTTTATTTATCCTATGTCCTTTTTTGTATTAGACCACTTACTAACTGATTTTGTTCTGGTGTTACACTTGTTACAATTTCATATGCCAGAAATTGACAGGGAGAAGGCTGATGCTATTCATTGGAGCCCTAGATGTTATATAGGTTGTTTAACACTATTGTTGTCCACTCTTTCTTCCAGTAACTCACCCTTACCCAAATTTATTCAAGAATTTTCTGACGTGTTCTGAGACAGGCAGCGAATTACTCCCATCACATAGGCTCTATGACTGTTCTATCAACTTGTTTTCGGGTCTTAAATTTCCTAAAGGCTGGGTTTATAATAGTTCAGCGCCAGAGAGAGAGGCTATGAAAGTATATATCCAGGATAGTCTTCGCAAGGACCATATTTGTCCCTCTACCTTTCCTGTCGAGGCAGGGTTCTTCTTTGTCAAACAGAGAGATGGCGATCTGAGGCCTTGTATCAACTATCAGGAGTTGAATAAAATAACCATAAAAAATCAGTACCCTCTTCCTCTGATCCCTGATTTATTCAACCAGATTTTGGAGCTCACCTGGGTCTCCAAATTTAATCTGCAGGGTACACATTGTTTAATTTGTGTACACAAGGGTTAGACTGTGGAAGACTGCTTTTAATACCGCCATGGGCATTATGAGTACTTGGCCATGCCCTTCAACTTCAGCAATGCATCAGCGTTTTTTTCAAAATTTTGTTAACATCTTTCGAAATCTTATTGGGCAATGTATTATTGTTTATATAGATAATATTTTGGTGTTTTCTCCTGACTGGTCCTCCCATGTAGAACATGAATGTTCTATCCTGCGAGTTCTCCGGGAGATCCATTTATATATGAAACTGGGGAAATCTTTTGGGGGTACAATTCTTAGCTTACATTCTCTCACCGTACTCCTTCTGTATGAATTCCACCAAGGCTTGTGCTATTTTGGATTGGATATAACTGAACTCTGAAGGCTCTGCAGAGATTCTTTGGGTTTGCTAATTATTATGAAAAGTTTATCCATAACTTTCTATGGCCAAAGTTTTAATGGACCTTGGAAACAACGGGGTGAACCTAAGTAATTGGAAATCTGAAGCCTTTCTCGCTTTTGAAACTTTGAAATGTTTTACTGTTCTGGTTCAGCCTGATCTCTCGTGCCTCTTTATTGCAGAGGTTGATGCTTCTAATGTAGGAGTGATAGCATTTCTCTTGCAAGAGCCTCTCTCTTTGACCAGTTTGCACGCATGTGCCTTTTTCACACATAAATTATCCCCTAAGAAAAGACATTATGACATTAGAAATTGGGAACTTCTTCCATCACCTGGGCATTTGAGGAGTAGCATCATTTTTTTGGAGGGGGGCAGGACAGCAGATTACAACATTGACTGACCATAAGAACCTAACTCATTTTGAATCCATTGGGAGACTAAATCCCAAACAGGTTAGGAGGGCCCTAATTTTTACCAAGTTTGAATTTACTGTTACGTATAAACCTGGCTCCAAGAATGTTAAGGCTTTTTATTGTATTTTATTATGGATTTTCCCCTTTCTGAGGGAAAGACAGTGATCTGGGTATTGTCCATCATTTCAGTAAAATGTATAATTTTGTGCCATTGTCTCAGCTTCCTAACTCTAAAGTATAGTCGCGTCTGTTTATCGATTATGTATCTTGCCTTAATGAGATTTCTGAGGGCTTTGTTTCAGACAGGAGTGTACAGTTCATGGCCAAATTCTGGAGGGCCTTCTGAACTAAGCTCAGAATCCTGTTGTCCTTTACCTCGGTGTTCCATCCCAAGTCTAATGGTCAGACAGAGCATTTAAATTAGACTTTCGAGCAATACCTTAGGGGCTATAGTGTAGATAGTCAGGTTGTGTGGCTAGCTTACCTTTCTCTAGCAGAGTTTGCCATCAATAATCATCACCATGTCTCCACTGATACTTCACCATTCTTTTGTAAGCATAGTTTTCATCCTTGCTTTGGTTCGCTCTCCTCTTCCAAAAATCCAGAGGTGGAGACAGAATCAAATAAGCTATGCACAGTTTAGGCTCATGTTCAGTTGAACCTGAAGAAATCCCAACTTATTCAAAAGAAAAATACTAATAAGAAATGTATTTTTGGTGGTTGATAAAGTTTGGCTTTCGACCCAGAACCTGAAACTCAAAGTATCTTGTCATACGTTGGTGCTGAGATTTATTGGTCAATATGAGATTCTTCAGGCTATTTATCCAGTTGATTTTTGTTTATGCCTCCCTTTGTCATTTAGAATTCATGATGTCTTCCACAAGTCTCTCCTCAGGAGATATGCATCCCCAGTCAATCCTCTAAAGAAGCCTCCTCCTCTGGTGCAGGTCGAGGGGAATCTAGAATTTGTGGTTGAATGAATTGTGAATGCTCGCATGGTGCATAATACTCTTCACTATTTGGTACATTGGAAAGAGTATGATCATGGGTATCTGTTTCCTTGGTTCCTGCTGATTGGTTGGTGAGGGGGTTTTACAAGAGATTTCCTTTTAAGCTTGGTCCTAGACATAAGGCTCCGGTGGCCCATCGTAAAAAGGTGGGTACTGTCAGCAGTGTACTACCACCTCATTAAGAGGTTCTTGTCTTTTTTCAACCTCAGCCAGGATTCTCTCTTGAGGCTAGTGGGTTAAGTACCATGGTGCCATCCCTGGCTGGGGTGTGGTATTTAAACCGCTCTGTGTCTGTTTAGTGCCTGTGATTGCTCCTATATCCAGGCTTGTGCCTACGCCTTGTGGTTTGAGATCGACTTCCTGGTTCCCGACTTCGGCTTGATCTATGGTTATTCCTCTGCTTCTTATTTCGATACTGCATTTCCCTCCAGGCTTATCCTTGACTTGTCTGACCACGTTTTGTCTGGTTTGTTCCTGTCAGTACCCTGTTCGTTTGTTCTGGTTTTTTGGTGTATTCCTGTCAACATCAGGATTGTCCAAGGCGAGGCTTGTATGCGGGGTCACCCTTTTTGAGGCGATTACTTTGCTTTAGGCAGGGAAAAGACAGGGAACAATATATGCCTGATTCTAGGGTCCTAGTGGCTAAGTACATAATCCATTGGATTTCCATCTAGCCAAACTAGAAGAAATGCAGTATCCATCCAAAATGTTGAGTCTTCAAGCTCCTTAGTTGTTTTCTGTGGTTGCATTAATCCTTCTATCTTGTTGGTGGTTATCCTTTTCTACCACCATCTCTTTTTAACAGAATTCTTTCCAATTAGTCCAAAGTAAGATTCTCTTGTTTCATTCTGTTCATTTGTCCTTCAACAGTAAAATAAGTTTGCTTTGGGCAAGGAGCCAATTACTTGTGTCCTCATTGTTGGCAGGGCATTTAATGAACCCAAACAACTGTTCTGCATTTCTGTTCTGTTGCAGTGATCTATGAGCGTATCTTAACCAATCATTTAAAAGTTACTTTTGGCAAACCAGCTCCATAGAAATTCATACATCATGTGGTTTATTGTTTTTGACAAAGACCAATTGCTGTGTTAAAGTACAAATCTTAACGGTAGGTGCTGGAAAATTCCTGGTGATTAAAAAAACCCACTTATCTTAATGATAGTGTATGAGGAAACTGTGGGGGTTTCTGCTATGTGATGTGGTGATTGCTTCCAATTCACTGCAGGCCATACAGCTAAACAGCATGTGACTGTTGTACTTGCAATGTAGAATATGAGATTCCCTACAGATTATTTCACATAGTTAATAAGTATTCACTGAATCCATTATTCTCAATTCCCAAGACATTCAGTCCAACATACCTATGTATACCCATGTGTAATAACAAGGCAGGCTAGCTTTTACTTTAATTGTTCTCTGCAATAGGATATTTTTTGCAAAAGGAACTAAGGTGCCAGGTTGCAATCTAGCCTAGCGCTTCTGAAACTGATGCAAGCCTCACCGGCAAGATGTCTCCATTTGGTGACAGATTGTGCTTAACTTGTTGTTAAACTATTTATTCATATATCATTTGTAAATACATATTCTTATGAAAATAAGCACAAGAGCTTTTCAGAAATATTTGTAAAAGTGAATTATTATATATGAAACATTCTACAAAATTCATATTTATGATACAGACATTGATATTATCAAAAACTTTGCTTGCCTTCACAGGGAAGCCAACAGAACAAATTATAAAAAGGGAAGAGAAAGAATACACATTATGGGACACATGTATGAAAACTGTCTAGGTCTAAAACTCTTATTGTAGCCCATAGCAAACCAATCAGTGCACCCATTTAATTTCATATAGTTCTCTGGATATATGAAAGGGGTTCTCTGATTGGTTGCTATGGGCAACAAAGAGAGTTTTAGACTTAGACAGTTTTCATACATGTGACCCTTTATGTAATGACACATCCAGGGCAATATTTACAGCTCATGCTGCATAAGTGCAGACACAGGTTTGAAGGTGCAAACATAAACAAAAATGGAAGCCAAACAACAACAAAACCATACTTCAAACACAGTTTTTTCTTCAGAAAATTGTAAATTAAGGAACAGCCTCACCAGGTCAGTGGCACAGATTCCACAGCAACACTTGGCAGCTTAATGTCTCCACAGCTCACAGGAAGCCTCCAGCTTTGCTCAGACTGTTCCACCCTGTGCTGTGTCAGCTCCCTTATATATGCCTGGTAAGGCTCAGACTGGAGTATGGGAGCGACCTTCCCTCCCGACTCTCTGGCCGCTCCATAAAAAATCCGGACCTGAACTACCACAATAGAAATGGCTCAGCAACATAACATCACTGGCAATAACTAGTGTTGAGCGATTTTTATCGACAAAGTTTAAATCGGCAAGGTTTTTATGGTGATCGAAATTTCCAGATCATTCGATAATTAAGGTTAAAATCTGAGCATCATCTATTAAGATCGCGCCTTTTTCGGCGCTTCCTGTAATTTTTTGGGGGCCAGCAAATCATATTATAAATAGAGCAGGGTGAGTGTGTGGTGCGACGTCATGACTGGGGTTGTATGGTTTCGATTGGCGGAAAAATCACATGACATCGTTTTACATAGAACAGCTTTTCCTTTTCAGCCTCAGTGTCTCTTCAGCGTTTAAAAGGGAAAGGACGTGCGCTCAGCCTGTGGCCACACAGCGCAGCGAAATAGTCTATTTCTGCACAGAGAAACCTCTGCTATTAGCTGTGATCCTTCCAATTTAGTTAGTTTAGGGGATTTTAACATTTAGTAGTTAGCTAGAGAA
>JAODAL010015620.1:55000-83245 GCA_025379985.1 Phyllomedusa bahiana | reverse complement strand
CTAACTTTTTCACTAGTCAAACAACTTCTTCAATATTCCATGACCTATTTAATTTTACAAGAAGATGTAATGTTTTACTTGTTGCCATAAATGATTTTCCTCAATTCCCTAAGTAGGACACATACACTATCATAGGATTGATATGGAAATATATCCATTTAGATTTCTATTATACATAAGGTTAGGAGGTAAATTATTAGACCCTTCAATCTGTTTAGTAAAAATATGAAATATTTTATGAATGGGACTTAAATGGTATAAAAAGAGCCTCCAAAATGGATATGGAAACCTATTGCACCACCACAGCCTACAGTCTCGGATAAAATAGTTCATATTTCTTTATACTTTGTTATAGTCAGTAGTGCACAAAGCTACAGAGCTCTAAAGGGTGAAAGCTTGTCATTAAGTTGGGCAAACAAACACCATTGCCAGAGATAAGACTCAGCAGGCAGTGACTCCCATGTTTGTCAGCCTACTGACAGCAGTTTGGGAGCTGGAAAAGGACAGAGGAAAAGGAGGGGGGAGGGGTCGGTAAAAAAGAAAAATTGTGCCCTCTAAGAGGGAAAAAATCTTTCTTATTCCTGACAAAATTAAAAAAAAAGGGAAAAATCTTAAAATATAACTTTGATTTAAAACACATAAAACAATGAAATGTGATAGCAAAATTAATATAATAATTGATGCAAAAGCACTGATTGTAATCATTATAATCTCTAATCTTTGCATCAATTATTATATTATTTTTGGGGCTTTATTTCATAATTTTAGTGATTTTTAAAGTTTTTTTTTAAGATTTTTCCTTTTTTTGTATTTTGGCACGAGTAAGGAAGTTTTGATTCCTCTCAGAGGCACGTATTCTTGGTTCCCAAACCCCTTTCCCCCACCTTCTCCCCTCGTCTTTATCTCTTTGCTCCAACCTGCTGTCAGTATCGGATCAGACCATAGGGAGTCACTGCCTGCTGATTTTATTCTGCAGTGGTTTGTTCCCTATTTAAAGACAAGCTTTCACCCTAGAGCTCTGTAGCTTTGTGCACTACTGACTATAAGCCTTCGACAAAGACCTGTGCTAAGGTTAAAAAATGTGATTTTCTTTGGTTTTCTTTTTGGGGGAATAAAAACGATTTTTAAATTTTTTTAAAAACCCTTGGTTCTGTTCTTTTTATTGCTGCTGTGTAAGTTTTAACCCTGTGGATTCAGGGGTCAGGAACTGTGCAGAGAACAAAAGCAAATCTTGTATAGACACGCAACCAGCTGAACCCGCAGGTCAAGGAAAGTAGTCACAAACCTTAGTGGGACTATTCCGCTCCTGAATCAAAAGCCACGGAAGAGGTGCACGTACCTCGCTCCAAGAAGTGCCAAGATCAAACTGTGTTAAGAAGTGGATGGACAGCACTTATATCCACATGGCCATAGGTAGAGATGATCACGTTCTTTATTGAATTAAAAGCAAGTCCTTACATCGGGCATAAGAGTGATGACAGGGACTGTGCATCTTTTCAGATATAACTGTGCTGTTGTATCCTGCTTTTGTTGTAGGAATAGCAACGCTGATATGCCAATCACTTCTATAGATCCACCCACAGCCTGACCAGGAAGTGTGAGTCTGAAGCTGCATGTGGTTCTGTGCAACCGTATAATAAGACAACCCCTTTAAGCATAAGGCGAACAGCCCCCTCTATCAATCTTCCCTCATGAGTATTAAAATAACTGAGTGTCATAGATGTCATGTATTCAGTAGACAGATACTGGATCGACCCAAGAAATGAAGAAGACAAGGCCTTAAAGCAGCTACATGTAAAATCCATACTAGTTTAGGCTCGATAAGCTAGTTTTTTGGAAGATAAGTAGTGAGTACATCCTTCTTTGCAGAACAGACTGTATCCCTCCAAGTAAGAATTACATATCAGAAAACCAGATAAAAAACATAACATTGGCAGCGAAGTGAATGACTCAAGAACAAAAAATCAATGAGAGTTTTCATTCCATCCAAACAAGGGTTCGCAGGCAGAGAGCAGTACGTGCGGTAAAATGTATATTATCATTTGACCTTTCCTTCCTCTGCCTGGAGGGGTCTGTGACACTTTGCATGCTTTGCAATAACACAATCTTTTTCCCATTCAGTGTATGTTTAATTCAACTACTATACCTTGCTGGAAAAAGATTTCCCTCAGGTGAAAATACAATTGACTCTTCCAATTCATGGAAGCAGTATCTTTAAACTCTTCTGCCTGTTGAAATTAGTACATAGAGAAAAATGATTGATACAAAAGCAGAACACAGAAAAATATGAAAGGGCGATCTTCATTTCCAAAAAAGTGTTAAATTTTTTGTTGTATTAAAGGGTTTTTTTCCACGAGTTAAAGTTTACGTGGGATCCTCCCAAATGGGTATTTAAACACTTTTCTAAAAATATGTGATTACAAAAAAATGAGCCTGGGAGCTACAGCATTGCTCTCCCCCCTTGTTTCCTGACATTTACATTAGACAGGACCAGGCATGACAGGAGTGATCGGCTGCACTTGAGTGTTTGTACTTTTACTGATGAAGGGAAAAATGAAGGAGTTTGCAAGGGGCTGGGGAGAAAATGCGTGGGTTTTTGAGTCTGTCCCGCCTTTTAAAGAATCCCCCGTTGACTGTTTTTTATTTAAATAAACTTAGAGACGCTTCCTTCTTCCCACTCTCTGCTCACCCCCCTTCCCCCCGCAGTCATTCAAAATAATCATTGGGTTTAAATTTTTTCTACCCGAGCAGACAAATTTTAAGGGGCTCACTTTGTGGCCCCCCAAAACCCTTAAAAGGCCCTTTTTGGGCTTCATAGGAAGTCCCCCCACTTAAAGGGAACCTATCACATAGTAAAGCCCCCCCTTGCTGAGGGCAGTACAAACTGGGGGTGACCTGCTATTTCCAGCGCTGTGTCCCTTATTCTGTAAGGCGTAGTTTTAGAGCATTTACCCCTCAAATCTTATGCCCCTGAGAGGTATTAGCCTCGCCCCCCCCAATGACTAGCCCCCACTGACAGTTATTTCCCTGTTTTACTTATTCAAAATATGGTTAAACAATTGAGGTGGGCGGGGCTGCCTAGGTGGGGGGAAATTTGGGAAAAAAGCCTCTTTTATGCTTTTTTGGTTTAAGCTGCGATTGGACATTAAAAAACCCCTTAAAACTGCCGATCCCCAAGAAAAGGGACAAGGTGGAAACAGCAGGTTATCAAGCTTTGTTTGGCCCTCAGCAAGGGGGGGCATAAACTAAATGACAGGTTCCCTTTAAGAAGCCCTCCTCTATGAGCCAGACTTGAGAGTCTGTGATAAGAGGCTCAGGCCATTTATTCTACTATCATACAAGTGCGATATCTGCACCAAACTGAGATTCAACGAGCGCAAAAAAATTTTCCCCAAAGTGCACGGATGAGAAATTTGCGTTTTTTGCAGCAATGACAAATGAGAACAGTTGCTAGAAAATTTTTCTATCAGATTGTCGTACAATGTGGTATTTGAAAAAAACTAGGGCTCACCATGTACAACATGCTATTTAAATTATCGGTAACAAACGGGGGTTTTTGCACCAATTATACAAAAAACAGAACTACCTTTCTGTATTAAAAAATTTAAGTACAAAAGGGGGCTCATGAAAAAACGAGCGCACCAAAGTAAAAAAAAAAACCCTTTTTAAATGTTAGGATAAAAAAAGGGGGTTTTGACCTATGAAAATCACCCGCAATTACTAGCAAAATTTTTGTTTTGTTTAAAATAAGTACAAGATGGGGTTTTCCAACAAAACGGGTGGCCCCAAAATGAAAAAAAGTAATTAAATTGTGTACGGATAAAAAAAGGGTTTTTGCACCTATAAATACACCCGCGGTGACTGAAAAGTTCTGTTCCTTTTGTAAGTAAAAAGGGGCTTTGAAAAAAGCGGGCTCCCGCCAAATGAAAAACACGTAAATTAAAAAATTGGTACAGATAATAAAGGTTTGATTTTTTGCACTTTCAAATACACCTGCATTTACTAAAAAAGATCTGTTCCAATTTAAGTACGGCTCACAAAAATACAAGTAATATTTCACAAAAACTTGGCCAAAAAAAACTGTTAATAAAAACCCTTTTTCCCAAGCGGGGCCAAAGCGTCTGGGCTGCAAAATATCCACTCCCCTTTTCAAAAGCCTGCCTCCTGCCTGCCACCCTGTCTGTCTGTGCCTCCTCCCCCCCCCCCCCCACTGTACAGCGTAGATGCTTCTTTCAAACTCTCAGCCAACTAAAAAGAAATTCTCAAATCTCCCTAAGTTTAATTTCACAGCTAAAACATAGTTGTCGGTGAACAAAGAAAAAACATTTCGCTAGCTGTATTAAAGGAGACCTAGCACAGCCCCGCTCTTATGAGACCAGACATAACTATGCTAAACGGGAAAGGGGCTGTTCATGTAAAACCAGACATGTGATTTTTCCACCAATCGCACCATACACACCCCAGTCATGACGTCGCACACACACTCATCCTGCTCTATTCTGTAAGCTGAAATTGCGGCCGCCAAAATGACAGGAAGCGCCGAAAAAGGCGCGATATTTAAAAAATTATGCACAGTTTTTTTCCCTAAATTATCGGTGATCAAAAAAAATCCGATAACTTAAAAACCCTGTCGATTTCAAATTTGCGATATAATCGCTCAACAAATTTTTTGTGATGTGGAGAATGCTAACTTTGTTAAAAATAGGGTTATATGATAAGGGGAGAACTGACTCTGTGATATATAGGGTTTTATGATAGAGGAGAGAAGCAACTCTGTGAAATTTTAGGGTAATTTGATAGAGGAAGGAGCTGAGCTCTGTGATAATAGGGTTATATGAAGAGGGGGAAGCTGAGCTCTGTGATTAAGGGTTATATGATAGAGGGGGAAAAAGCTGACTCTGTTACATATGGGGTTTTATATAAGGGGAAGGGGGCGAGCTCTTTTATATATAGGTTATATTAGGGGAGAAAGTTTGGGTCTGTGATATAAGGGTTATATGATAGAGGAAGGTGACCTGACCCCCCTTTTTTAGGGTTATATGATAGAGGGAAGGGCGTGTTTTGCGATAATAGGGATTTGATAAAAGGGGAAAGCTGATCTGTTATATAGGTTTTTGAAAAGAGGAGAGAAGTTGAGCTCGTGATATAAGGGGTTTTATGATAAGGAAGGTACCCGAAACCCCCTTCTATATAGGGTTTTATGAAGGGGAGAGGAGTGAGCTCTGTGATATATAAAGGGTTTTATATAGAGGAGAGAAACGAGCTCGTGATATATAGGGGTTTTAAGATAGAGGGGGGGAGTTAGCTCTGTGATTATAGGTTATATGATAGAGGAGAACTGAGCTCGTGATTTTTTTTTTAATTTTAAGGGGGGAAAAAGCTGAGTCTGTGTATATATGGTTTTATATAGAGGAGAGAAGCTGAGCTCTGTGATATATAGGGTTATATGATAGAGGGAGAGAAGCTGAGCTCTGTGATATATAGGGTTATATGGTAAAGGAGAGGAGCTGAGCTCTGTGATGTATAGGGTTATATGATAGAGGAGAAAAGTTGAGCTCTGTGATATATATGGTTATATAATAGAGGAGAGGAGCTGAGGTCTGTGATATATAGGGTTATATGATAGAGGAGAGAAGCTGAGCTCTGTGATATATTGGGTTGTATGGTAGAGGGAGAGAATCTGAGCTCTGTGATATATAGGGTTATATGATAGAGGGAGAGGAGCTGAGCTTTGTGATATATATGGTTATATGATAGAGGAGAGAAGCTGATCTCTGTGATATAAAGGGTTATATGACAGAGGAGAGGAGAAGAGTTTAGCCCTGTGATATATGGGGTTACAGTATATTATAGAGGAGAGAAGCCTCAAATCAATTTTTTACTGAAACACAGTTAGTTGATATTACCAGGGAAACACAACTTACTTTTATTTCCCATGATTCTACCGCTTTTAAAGATATTCCATATGTGGCCCTAGTGGGGTATTAGTCAACCACAAGCCTCAGAATAGGAGGAGCATGTACTTTGTTTAAGGGTCTCATTTTCATAAACAATATGCTGTAGGCGTTATTAGAGGCCTGTCTACACCCTAAGGTGCTAAACTTAATAAACACCTCTAAAAAGACCCCACATCGGAAACAACCCCCCTTATTGAATATATCCAAGGTTGTAGGGAGTATATCGATCCCATCGATGTTTCACAGATGGTTCACTCTACCTCTTCTTCTATTAAAGTTTAAAACTGTAATCAGTTTGGTCCTTGTATGCGCTAAGAATCCATAGCCTTGATTATAGCGTTTAACCCTGTAACTACTGAAGAGCAGTGTTTGATTAGAGGGTTTTAACCCTGTACATGTCGGTGAGTGTTGTTTGTGTTTAACAGAGATCTTCCTGTCTGCTTGATCATTGATTTCTTGTGGGAAGATGATGTCAGTGTATATATTTTTGGGATGCCTAGACTGATTTTGGGGTGGGATTTATGCTCATTTTTGTAGAGAGCTAGTTGGTAGTTTTCTGTTCTCCGGCACTACTTTGGGTTCCCTGATAGTGTTCCCTGAACTGTTCTAGAAAAGTTAAGTTCTAGTAGAACTTCTCGAATTTTTAGAACTCAAACTGCACCGAACTTTTCATTGCTCGTTTGAGTAAAGTTCTAGTTCTATTTCATCATTTTCAGTGGCTTTCTGCACTTTTGACGGCTATCCAATCACCTTTCTGCACTTTTGGCAGCCATCCAATCAGTGCAGAGCACAGAGAAGTATCAAAAACATAATCGCTGTGGTGTTGGACTCTCATTGGCTGCTAAAATCACATGACCTTGTTACCGTGTTTCCCCGATAGTAAGACACCCCCGATAGTAAGACGTAGAGGTGTCTTAGGGCGGTCGCCTAATGTAAGACGTACCCCGAAAGTAAGACGTAGCGCGGCATGATAACGTCACTGCCTGTGCCGGGATGAGCGTGCGGGAGGCCGGACAGCGAGGAGGGGGCGCGGCGCGGGAGACGGAGCCCGCGGGGAGCCAGGTAAGTGTTTTTCTGCCCACAGCTGGGCCCCATACCTGTCTACAGCTGGCCCTATACCTGCCTACAGCTGGCCCTATACCTGTCTACAGCTGGCCCTATACCTGTCTACAGCTGGCCCTATACCTGCCTAGAGCTGGCCCTATACTTGCCTAGAGCTGGCCCTATACCTGCCTAGAGCTGGCCCTATACCTGCCTACAGCTGGCCCTATACCTGCCTACAGCTGGCCCTATACCTGTCTACAGCTGGCCCTATACCTGTCTACAGCCGGCCCTATACCTACCTACAGCCGACCCTATACCTGTCTACAGCTGGCACGATCCCTGCCCTATTAACACATACCCCGATAGTAAAAACATACTGGGGCTTTTGGGGGTAAAAAGAATGTAAGACGCTGTCTTACTATCGGGGAAACACGGTATATGCTGTATATTTCACTTTATTGCCTTGTGAGCGCCATTTTAAGCTCAGTCTCTGCACTGTACAGGCTGCTCTTAGTTAGTTAGATAGCACTTTCCTCTCCATAGACATCAATAGTTAGGTAGTTTGGTATTGCCGGCTGCATCTTTCCCACACCCAGAAGCTGTTATTTGGTGACATTTGCAGCCACATAACACCTAACTCTCTATACTGGATATATATATATATATAATATAATACTATATATATATTTATATTTTATATATTTAATTATACTATATATATATATATATATATATTATATAATATATATATATATATATATATTATATATATATATATAAAATATATATATATTGTTATAATACAGATTGCTTGGATTTGCTAAATCATACTCAGTGCCCAAAAGTTCTGTTTTTGTCGTTTTGGGGGTTCAGTAATTGTATAACACACCTTCTCGAAATCTCCAATGTGTCAAAGGGGCTTTTGGGCCCCTCAGGATGCAGGGCCCCGTAGCAGCTGCTACCGCTGCACCTCCTATAGCTACGCCCCTGCTTACAAGCTGTCCTCATCTTTTCAGTTAGCCATTGAAAGGAATGAAGTATTTTAGCCTCTCAATTTTTTTTCTGTCACTCTTAAGGCCAAGTTTTCTTTACTTAGTTGTTCCACGTATTCAGTTTACTGTTTTGGATGGTAATTCCAGCTTCTCCTCACCTGTATAGGTATAAAAGTTAACCAGAACATCTTCTCCCATTGACTTTAATGGGGTTCGAGTTCTAGTTCGAATAGAACATTGAACCGAACTCACAAAAGTTTGAGGTTCTAATCGAACTAGAACTTTTTACTGTTCGCTCAACACTATTCCCTGATATATGGCGGTATTATTTATTATACCTTTAATTAATGCTACTTATGCTGCTGTTTTAGTTTCTTGCCATTAGTTGGTGGGGCCCCATCACATATGGCTATGGGGTTCTATGAATTTTAGTTACGCCCTGGCTATTGACCTAATGTCTAAGAAGAGTCAGTTTATTTCTAATGGGAATGTCCTTAAAGGAGGTTGTTAGAAGTTAGAAAAAAGTTTATTTTTTTAATTAGATACTGTTTCTGAGCAACAATTCTCGACACAGCTCATGTTGCAGGTGTTGTGGGGAAAAAAAATCAAACACCATAAAACTCGTTAAAGATGATCCCGTTTGGACAAAAATGACCACAAGGGGATCTTGTTTTTCTCGGTATAATCATAGTCCTTCCTTTGGTTTGTACCAGTTTCCATGACAACTTCCCTCCAGAGAGTTAATCGACTTTTTTTTTCTATTTTGTAAAATTAGTGGGAAAATAGTTTTGATTATTCATTCTAAAAAAACTGGTATTTTGGAGACATTTATATGCTGGTAAATCAACCTTTAGTAGAATACTTCACTAGCTACATAATTATTTTGTACAAACTCAGAACAGAGTAAGATGCTGTTTTCTATAATTTGGACTTACTAAAATAGACCTGTAAAAATTAACATTTGAAATTGCGCATTGAAGAAGCAGCAAAAAAAAAAGACATAAAACGAAATTTAAAAAAAAAAATGATGAAGTGAAAGATGTATATATTGCATTTTTGTTTTTGATGTATCCACATTTTGACAAATGTTTTTATTTCATGATCTGAGCACAGGAATAGATGAAAAAGCCTGCAAGTTAAGTTCTACAGACGATTGTATAATGACTCAGAAACAATGGCAAATTGTATTCGAGGTAAAATTCAGTGTAAAGTGGCTGCCAGAATAGTTTAGCAAAATAGCACCGTTTCAGCAGAGAGCAATCAATGAAATTTGGTTCCTGCACAAGAAAAGAAATCCATAGGCGTAAGAGGCAACACTTGTAGCAAGGAAATGACTGGGTTTCGAATGTACTTTTTGTTGCTGATGTTAAAATGAAAAATATATTGTACAGTTTAGGAGCAGCTTCCTTTTATACCAAAAAAGCATAAAAAGACTGGATTAAAGCTGCAAAAATAATTAGTTTTGCTTGGGCTGGAGATTTAATCTTGAACCATTGAGATGTAACTTTCCTAAGGCCACATGGTGCAATGATTTTAGAATTTTTTAATTATTTTTTTTCTGAAACATAAACCCCATTTTTATTTTTTCCATCTGATTGTGGTCTATCTAGATACCTTAAAAGATCAACCTGTTGGAAGCCACAGAGGAGCCATTGACTTTTAGAGGGCAAACATTGTCCTAATTGGACTGTATTTGCTCTGTTTAGTAAACAAGTCCAGTTTCTGCACTGGACATAAAAACGTGGTCGACCATGTTCAAGCTGAATTTTTGCAGCATCCCAATGGATACCATGAACAAATGGCAAAAACGTGATGTAAATGAGGACATAATCTCCAAAAAATTGGGAATCTCGCAAGAGAACAAAGAGTGACTTTTGATCACTATATTTACTATTTTGCCATAGGCAACCTTAAACTCTATCAGTTCTCTATCTATTAGACACTAAAACGTAACTTTTATTATATCTAACTCTTAACCTCTATACACACTATTTAAAAACCTGATCTCTATCCTCATCATTTAACCCTTTTTGCTTCTGAAAGAGGGAATAACTCCCTTTCTATCACCAAGTCTGGTGGAACCCCACCTATTAACAGGAGAGCCTTATATCTATAGCAAAGTACTAGCTTCAGTAAGGGATCCCAAGCCAACTACTTGGGCAGTCATCCCTACTCTCATAGACACAGAACAAATAAGGCCCCCTTGTGACACCGTCTGCAGCAGGTGACACTTGTAGACAGAGGTGAGAGATCACAATTTAAAACGTCATGCCTGACCTCGCCGACATGTTTCGCCATCTAACCTGGCTTTATCAAGGCTTAGAGGTCCGATCACATGTGGTCTGAGCTCACTTCCTTTTATATCATGTTAGGTAAACACCCCATACAGGTGCTCACCAATTAGCCATCAGAGAATCCACATAAAGCCCACTCCCCCTTCCGCGCGTGCACACAGTGTGCTGTGTAATGTGATACCTAGTCTGCTTAGTTCATTCTAGGTGAGGCACGCAGTTGCAATAATATGAGAGAAGTGAGATGGAGGCCCATCACGGTCGGGGCTGGGGTGTTTGTTGGTGCAGTGCATTGGCGCGGGCGGTGCGGTGGGATGGGGCGCGGGCCTGTTGTGGAGATGGCGAATTTGACTGAAGGTTGTTGGCTCGTGGGAGCATGGTGGCAGCTTCGGCAGGACATGTTGTGAGTGTGCGCGCGCGGAAGGGGGAGTGGGCTTTATGTGGATTCTCTGATAGCTAATTGGTGAGCACCTGTATGGGGTGTTTACCTAACATGATATAAAAGGAAGTGAGCTCAGACCACATGTGATCGGACCTCTAAGCCTTGATAAAGCCAGGTTAGCTGGCGAAACATGTCGGCGAGGTCAGGCATGACGTTTTAAATTGTGATCTCTCACCTCTGTCTACAAGTGTCACCTGCTGCAGACGGTGTCACAAGGGGGCCTTATTTGTTCTGTGTCTATGAGATTAGGGGCGACTGCCCAAGTAGTTGGCTTGGGATCCCTTACTGAAGCTAGTACTTTGCTATAGATATAAGGCTCTCCTGTTAATAGGTGGGGTTCCACCAGACTTGATGATAGAAAGGGAGTTATTCCCTCTTTTAGAAGCAAAAAGGGTTAAATGATGAGGATAGAGATCAGGTTTTTAAATAGTGTGTATAGAGGTTAAGAGTTAGATATAATAAAAGTTACGTTTTAGTGTTTAATAGATAGAGAACTGATAGAGTTTAAGTTTGCCTATGGCAAAATAGTAGATATAGTGAATGAGGACAGAAACCTACTGTAAATGTTTGAGACTTCAAAATCTTACACTTTCTTTGGCCATGTTTCTCTAGAATATTACAACTCGAGTATCTACATATATGTGTGTGGTCTTATGACATTTTGGCCAAAGTATTAAGGAAATATTCAGGATTTAGTATGTCTCAAACTAAAATCCCTAAAGTAAAATAGTTTTTGGTCTTTGGGACGCACCGACAGCAGCCATATTGCATTGGGTTAGAGTTATCACTAATCCTTAACTCTAACTCAAACCCTTACCCTTTTGCTTTCTCTAACCTAAACTTTAACCCTCACTCCAACCCTACTCCAAGAACAGCCATAACCCTCAGTCTAGACTCTATTCATAAACCCTACCTCAGCTTAGAGTGAGGGTAGGGATGAAGAAAAGGATTAGAAACATTTTTTATGGTTTTCAACAAAATTCAGGTCCATCCAACCCAAATTGAATCATTAATATTTGGGTTGAATGTAACTATGACTTGAATCTGAACCACAACACTCAGATATTTTTGTAGAAGTGTCTTCATTAAATGTGTAATATTTGAGATCTTAACTAGTTCCTGACTTGGTCGTTTACCCTCGTTCTTGACCAAATACATTTTCCTTTTCCATAGAACATGCCAGTTTGAATGCTATAACACTTTCTTGCCCTGGGTTATTCTACTCCCTATTCTGCTCTACTCTATTCCTGGATGTCACATGGGAAGAAGGAAGCTGGAAGTGTTCATTGAGCACAGTAAATACAGGGATCGGGAAAGCAGGGATGCAAAGAAAACCTCCCTGCCTTCTCAGTGGAAAGTTGGATACTGCTGACAGCTGGCTCTCCACTCTCCCAGCTGTGTAATTAGTTTTCAAGAACAACCATGCAGATATAAATAACTACCACCAGGACGTTTAAAATCAATGGTCAGTAGGCAAGTATAGTATTTAAACTGTTTCTGAAATTTTAGGCAACTTGCCAACATAAACTGTTGTGTATGTACATGAGAAATACTATTTCTGGCTACTATATAATTAGTATGAGGCAACCTCAACAGTTTTTGCCTCTGCAGGATTGATCTCTAATTTTCAGATGACTTTGACCAAATTACTATGATGTCTTCCATATACTGCACATACACACAGAAGAGGACATATTGCTCCTCCAAATTGTTTCGCTATTAAACAGAAGCAGAAGCAGCCTGGAGGACGTGAGAGAGAGCAGTTGTTACCGCTGCCCCCGTGACCCACATGACGGGTGACAGTGCCCCCATACTCCTGTTGCTACGGCTGTGGGTTCTGTGAGTGGCGCCGTAACCCGGAATGCACTGACAGCTTATCTTACTCATCTCTCCTCGCTCCTCGTTGTGTTCCTGCTGGCCTTCGCGTGCGCTCCTGTCTCCTAGGGTGTGCACGTGACAGCTCTGTAAAATGTAAAGGGCCAGCATGCTGGTGATTTGTTGTGAATCATGCACTGGGATTAGATGTAAAGCTTGGTTCACATATGCATCTATTTGTAGCTTTTCAAATTCTGACAAAAATGACAGAAAAAAACAATGCAGCACTATTTCTTCTGTTCAAATAAGTAATACCATATGGAACCTAGATGAATCCCATTGTATTGAAAAGAGTCCATCGGGAGCTATTGGAGTCCATCATGTACTGGATCTGGCACTGCCAACATTTTTGGTTGTCTGTTCCTGTATTGGAAAAAAAAAATGGAAATCACAATGCAGCCTTTATCCTTGCGTGACTGAAGATGTGAGTGATTAGTACAGGAGGCAGAGTGGAGGCGGATAGGAGGTGAAAGATTTTATTTTCCTGTAATATGATACATGACATTGCTCCTTCTGTTCATTTGTGTCAGTGATTCATGGAAAGTTATTATTATTATTATTTTTTTTTTATATAATTAAAGGTGCACTTTAAGATGATTACAAATGATGACAAGTTTTGTTGATCGAACTGTTCTAGTAGAACTTCGCGAATTTTTTAGAACTTGAACCAAACAGAACATTTTACTGTTCATTCGAGTAAAGTTCTAGTTCTAGTTCGACACGTCACTTACAGTTTAGTTTTCAGCGGCTTTCTGCACTTTTGGCGGCCATCTAATCACCTTTCTGCACTTTTGGCGGCCATCCAATCAGTGCAGAGCACAGAGCAGTGTCAAAATTGTAATCGCTGAGGTGTAGGGATTTCATTGGCTGCTAAAATCACATGACCATGTTATATAGACTACCGTGCAAAAGTCTGGGGTCACCCAGACAATTTTGTGTTTTCCCTGATACTTTTATTTATCAAATGAGCTGCAAAATGAATAGAAATCTCATCCAGACATTGACAAGGTTAAAAATAATGATTTTTATTTGAAATAATAATTTTCTACTTCAAACTTTGCTTTCGTCAGAGAATGTTCACTTTGCAGAAATTCCATCATTGCAGACCTTTGGCATTCTAGCTGATAATGAGGTAATCTGGAGAAATTTCACCCCATGCTTCCAGAAGCCCCTCTTACAAGTTGGATTGGCTTGATGGGCACTTTTTGCGAACCGTACGGTCAAGCTGCTCCCACAACAGCCAATGGGGTTGAGATCTGGTGACTGCGCTGGCCACTGCATTACAGATAGGATACCAGCTGCCTGCTTCTTCCCTAAATAGTTGCATAATTTGGGAGGTGGCTTTGGGTCATTGTCCTGTTGCAGGATGAAATTGGCTCCAATCAAGTGCTGTCCACAGGGTATGGCATGGCATTGCAAAATGGAGTGATAGCCTTCCTTATTCAAAATCCCTTTTACCTTGTACAAATCTCCCACTTTACCAGCACCAACGCAACCCCAGACCATCATGTGACCTCCACCATGCTTGACAGATGGTGTCAGGCCCTCTTCCAGCATCTTTTCAGTTGTTCTGCGTCTCACAAATGTTCTTCTGTGTGATTCAAACACCACAAACTTCGATTCATCTGTCCATAACACTTTTTCCAATCTTCCTCTGTCCACTGTCTGTGTTCTTTAGCCCATATTAATCTTTTCCCTTTATTAGCCAGTCTCAGATGTGTCTTTTTCTTTGCCACTCTGCCCTGAAGGCCAGCATCCCCGAGTCGCCTCTTCACTGTAGAGGTTGACACTGGCGTTTTGCAGGTACTATTTAATGAAGCTGCTAGTTGAGGACCTGAGAGTCTTCGATTTCTCAAACTAGAGACTCTAATGTACTTGTCTTGTTGCTCAGTTGTGCAGCGGGGCCTCCCAATTCTCTTTCTACTCTGGTTAGGGCCTGCTTTTGCTCTCCTCTGAAGGGTACTACACACCATTTTAGGAAATCTTCAGTTTCTTGGCAATTTCTCGCATGGAATAGCCTTCATCTCTCAGCACAAGAATAGACTGTCGAGTTTCACGTGAAAGTTCTCTTTTTCTGCTCATTTTGTGAGTTTAATCGAACCAACAAATGTAATGGTCCAGATGTTTAACTAACTCAAATGGGCCTCTATACACCTATATAGATATTGCGTTAACAACCAGACGTTTGCATCTAGAATAGTCATTTACCACATTAACAATGTATAGAGTGTATTTCTGATTCATTTAATGTTAGATTCATTGAAAAAAAACTGTGCTTTTTGTTTAAAAGTATGGAAATTTCTAAGTGACCGGTGTATATTTCACCGTATTGCCTTGTGAACGCCATTTTCAGCTCACGCTCTATACTGTACAGACTGCTCTTAGTTAGATAGCATTTTCCTCTCCATAGACAGCAATAGTTAGGGAGTTTGGTATTGCTGGCTGCATCTTTCCCACACCCAGAAGCTGTTATTAGGCGACATTTGCA
Organism: Phyllomedusa bahiana; assembly: GCA_025379985.1. NCBI lineage: Eukaryota > Metazoa > Chordata > Amphibia > Anura > Hylidae > Phyllomedusa > Phyllomedusa bahiana. The sequence continues at coordinate 68,156 of JAODAL010015620.1, read as the reverse complement.
GGCTCACATAACACCTAACTCTCATATACATGGATATATGAGCTGTCCTCATCTTTTCAGTTAGCCATTGAAAGGAATGAAGTATTTCAGCCTCTCAATTTTTTTCTGTCACTCTTAGAGCTAAATTTTCTTCACTAAGTTGTTCCATGTATCCAGTTTATGTTAGATAGTAATTAAAGGATCTCCTCACCTGTGAAGGTATAAAAACTAACCAGAATATCTTCTCCCATAGACTTTAATGGGGTTCAAAGTTCGAGTTCCAATAAAACGTTGAACCGAACTCACAAAAGTTCGAGGTTTTTGATCAAACTAGAACTTTTTACTGTTCACTCAACAAGTTACCCTATTTTATATTCTTATCTGATATGATTTTTTTTTTTCCTTTTGTATGAAGTTAAAATGTAGACTCAATGATTGGTCAATTTAATATTGTATAATGGATCAGCCCTTAGATCCACCTAGGCCAATGGGAACATAGGTCAATTTAAGTAAAAAAAAAGTTTAAAAAAATTACTTTTAACACTGCATTGCTCAATTAGCCATGTGACTTGTTAGTTAACATTGCCTTGTTGTCTATAATGACATTGTTTGTTCCAGCTCTGGGGCCAGGGTAGATTTAATCAAGCCCTACCAAGCTCTAAAGATAATAACATGGAAGAAGTTCCTTAACTACGGATGCCTTAAAAAGGATTTTCTCACCATATTGGCTTTAAATGTGTAGGCTGAAGTAAATAGAGACTATTACCAAATACACTGCTGTTACGATTTTGAGGAGATCTTATCTCCTGCCTGTGTACACAAGCTTTTCCAGGTTACCAGTGATCTTTCTTTGCTCTCATTATTCCAGCAGCCATTTCTGACCACAGTGATGTCACTCCTGTGCCGATGTGTCTTATCAGCAGCACAGGAGCTTGTTTATCGGTGTTAACAGCAAACTTTAACCCTTTACAGTGCTGAAGCCTTCTGCCCTGCTGTTTACACTCTTATGTTAGCAAGGTCCCTGTAAGAAGGCTCAGTTAGGAAGAGCAGAGCTGATATGCCAATCACTGTTGTAGAACCACCCACAGCCTGAACAAAAAGGGTTAGTCTGAAGCTAGCTGCAAAGAGCAGGCTCTGTTAATCATCATGGTGAGAATAACCCTGTAATAAAATCTCCAAAACTTTCTTCTAATATTTTGTACTTTGCATTTAAGATTACACAATCTAAACTACGAATTAAGCAGAAATACTTAATTTCTTTTTTAGAAATAATACAATAGTGACATCTGTAATATATTCCAGAACTCACATCATAATAGTGGCAGGTGACTCATCTACCTGGCTGAAGCTTTGTGTATCATATGCTGTTTTTTTGAGCTTAGTATTTTTAGTATTCGGCAATCTCCACCAACACTGAAATGTAAATTGGAACAAAACAATCACCTGATGTCAGTATAATGATATAATATTGTACAGTAATAAAAAGGAGCTAAAGCATCACATGAGTCTAATGGGAAAAAACACTTTGATTAAATTATTAGAGACATATATCATTGGTTATCTACTTATGCAGTCAAATTGCCTGAATGCTTCTTTTAACTGCAAATTAATAATTCTCTTTGTAGAGATCTAAAAGGTAGGGATCCTCTAGGAGAATGCTCCCTGGGGAAAAAAGTGTGCAGCATAGCTCTACTCCGGAAGGAAGAAAACTGTCTCTCTAGTGGCTACTATGAAAGTCAATGGCCCTTATTTACTCATGTTGCACTAAAAAGTGGCATATCGTGTTACAGACCCACTTTTTATGGGTTTAAATGCCACAGCAGAGCCATAACTTTTTTTATTTTTTCATCTACATAGACATATGAGAGCTTTTGTTTTGCAAGATATGATGAACTTTCTAGTGGTATCATGCATTGCACTATAGAACATGCCCAGAAACTGTGGAAAAAAAAATTCTAAGTGGGGCAAAAGGTGAAAAAAAAAACAAAAAACGTACCTGTGCCATGTTTGTGGGAGTTTTGTGTACTTGGCATCCAATATTCGGTTTAAATTTTTGTGTTATCTGTGTTCTAAAAGTTTATATGAATTTGGCAACATCAAACATGTAGGGTTTTACCATATGTTTTGATATCATAAAAAAATCTAAATATTTTCTGTTTTTGAAAATGTCATGGCGCCAATATTTTTTTTTTTTTGGACCTATGGACTTTAGTCTACAGCTCCAGACTCACACTTCCTGTTCAGGCTTTGGTCAGTTCTACAGCTTTAAGCTTCCACTTCCTGTTCAGGCTGTCGGAAGTTCTGTAGCTTCAGGGTCCCACTTCCTGTTCAGGTTGTCTGCAGTTCTACAGCTTCAGGCTCCCACTTCCTGTTTAGGCTATGGGTGGTTCTACAGATTTAATCTTCCACTTCCTGTTCAGGCTGTGGGCAGTTCTACCGCTTCAGGCTCCCACTTCTCGTTCAGGCTTTGGGCAGTTCTACAGCTTTAAGCTTCCACTTGCTGTTCAGGCTGTCGGCAGTTCTGTAGTTTCAGGCTCCCACTTCCTGTTCAGGTTGTTTGCAGTTCTCTTGTATTGACAGCCGATGCTGTGCTGCCCTTACAGGGCGGGAGACGGACTCGCTTTTTGTGATTATACCTGATGGGTTACTTTCCATCTGGGGAGCGGTTTATATCCATACACTGCATTCACTGGTATCAGGTATTTGGTATCTTAATATTAAAAACTACGTTAGATATTTGGTTTAAACGGTATCAATCTGGTCCCACCAGGTATTTTCTTCTGCTTACCTCATATGCTTATCTTATATATTCTTACCGCATTTATGTGTTTGGTCCATTGAATTTATTTTTTCCAAATTGTCCCCTGAAGAGGCCAACGTCTTATGGTCTGGATGGTTGAAACATGTATTGATGGGACCATTAAATTGTAAAAGCCTTATATTGTTAGGGTGAAGTTGCGGACGGGAGCGCCCTTATCAGGGCTATCATCCTGTATTTTCATTGATAGATAGGTAAGGGTTGAATAGGGTGTTTGGGCTTATATAGGTAGTTTATTCACCTTAGTCCCAATTTTTGTGTCTGTTCTCCCACTTGTGTTTAAGAGGTTTGATATTGAGTTGTAAATTTTATCATTAACTATTTAATAAAAGTTATATTTTAGGGCCATTTTTTCCTCTTTATTTTTTGGTATTTGTACTCATTGGCTAAGAGGTCTCTTGACACTATTTGCAATTAATTTGCCAGGTGTTCTCTTCTTTTTTCTGTTTGCAGTTCTACAGCTTCAGGTTCCCACTTCCTGTTTAGGCTGTGTGTGGTTCTACAGATTTAAGCTTCCACCTCCTGTTCAGGCTGTGGCCAGTTCTACAGCAAATCTGCTATTGCTTGCTTAGCCTGTTAAAGACACATTGCTAATGGAGGGGTTTTAACAGCAGAAAACAAAGCTACAGAGCTCTAAAGGGTTAAAGTTTATCAACAAGAAACATAAGCAAGCTCTTATGCTGCTGATAAGACACATCAGGGATTGAAGTCACCTCTAGTCTCTAGTCTTTATATCTAGAGTTTATGAAGGCAGTTTTACATCTTTTTGAAAATACTAACTGCGAATGAAAGATCTTTTGTGTAACCCAGCTTAGAAGAAAAGTCCCATCACACTTATACTCTATACCACAGGTGTCAAACTGCCGGCCCTCCAGCTGTTGGGAAACTACAACTCCCATCATGCATTTGTATAATCTATAACAGTGGGCATGATGGGAATTGTAGTTTCCCAACAGCTGGAGAGCCGACAGTTTGACATCCCTGCTCTACACCCATACTCAGTGTTAGATGTGTATCATTTTTACAAACATATTAGTGCTTGTGAAGGGTGAACCATAGCCCATGAGCAGAGAGAGATGTTAGATAACCTACTGAACCTTGTCTACACAAGAAGGAGATAAGAACTGCTCTAACTCTGAAAGACAGCAAAATCAGAACAGCAAAGTCATTAGTAATAATATTTATTTACATTTTCCTATATCCTTAAACCAAATCAATGTGGTGAGAAAGTCCCTGGAAGCTGCAAAAAAGGTGCTCAGGGTAGTGTTGATCGAACTGTTCTAGAAAAGTTGAGTTCTAGTAGAACTTTTCGAATTTTTAGAACTCGAACCGAACGTTTTACTGTTTGTTCAAGTAAAGTTCTAATTTGACACACCGTTTTCAGTGGCTTTCTGCACTTTTGGCGACCATCCAATCAGTGCAGAGCACAGAAGTGTCAAAAACATAGTCACTGGGGTGTAGGGCTCTCACTGGCTGCTAAAAACACATGTTACCTATATTTCACTGTGTTGCCTTGTGTACGCCATTTTCAGCTCACTATCTGTACTGTACAGACTGCTCTTAGTTAGATAGCATTTTCCTCTCCATAGACAGCAATAGTTAGGGAGTTTGGTATTGCTGGCTGCATCTTTCCCACACCCAGAAGCTGTTATTTGGTGACATTTGCAGGCTCACATAATGCCTAACTCTCATGTACATGGATATATATTATACAGAGTGCTTGGATTTGCTAAATCATACTCAGTGCCCAAAAGTTCTATTTTTGCACTTTTGGGGGTTCAGTAATTGTATAACACACTGTCTCCAAATCCCCTATGTGTCAAAGGGGCTTTTTGGCCCCCTCAGAATGCAGGGTCCCGTAGCAGCTGCTAACGCTGCACCTCCTATAGCTACGCCCCTGCTTGCAAGCTGTCCTCATCTTTTCAGTTAGCCATTGAAAGGAATGAAGTATTTTAGCCTCTCAATTTTTTCTGTGACTCTTAGAGCCACATTTTCTTCACTAAGTTGTTCCACGTATCCAGTTTACTGTTATGGATGGTAATTCCAGCTTTTCTTCACTTGTATAGGTATAAAAATTAACCAGAACATCTTCTCCCATTGACTACAATGGGGTTTGAGTTCGAGTTCTAGTTAAACTAGAACCTCGAATCAAACACACTAAAGTTCGAGGTTCTAATCGAACAAGAACTTTTTACTGCTCGCTCAACTCTAGTTCAGGGTAAACATTAAAAAAAGAAGAATATGGTTTTCCCTTCCCAGAGGTGAGGTATAATGATCTTTTTATCCTTTGTAGGAAGAGAGACTCTGACACTTGGGCTATAGTTCATTCTTCAATAGCAATGAAATGAATGTGAAAAAGATACACATCTACCATTGAGTACGGGTGTGGAGTAACCCTGGGTTAATGGGACTTTTCTTCTAAGCTGGGATACACAAAAGATCTTTCTTTCACAATCAGTACTTTCATAAGCATGTGAACCTCCCTTCCTAAACCCTAGTTATAGATACACATAGATTGCCATACAAGCCTTAATGTCCTCATATGCGTAAACATCATCCATTCTCCACTCCACTCAAAGGATCTTTTCATAAAATGTGAGGTTAATTTTCAGCTCAACCATATACATAATGACTGTAGACTTCCTTCTATTGTGACTCGTAATACAGTGTAATTAGGTGTTTATGACGGCTGCAGCAAGGGCGCAGCTACAAACGATAAAATGAGCGAGTGATAGCAGCTTTAAAAAAACCGTTATCACCAAGAAAACGAGCGTTCTCGTCCCGATCACATGCAGCACATTTCTATGCTACAAAAACATATGTTCAATTTAATAATGATTCTTTTCTGCTAATTATTTGAAGCAATTTTACACTGAGGGCTTTGATCATTACCTTGCATAATTCAATATGCTTTAAATTTTCGACAGTGTAAGACTTCAATTTTTTAATTGTTAGTAAGGGCACAGCTACTGTGTTATACTTGCCTAATAATTTATTAAAATTTCCATATAATACTAAAATAAGAATTTTTTGATAAATGTTTCTTTTTTCTCGTTTTATTAATTTATTTTGCTATTATTTTTATGGGGTTTTTTTTATGTCCCGCTTTTTCAGTGTTTCAAATTCTCCATTAATAAGCAAATAGCATGGGTTTATTATTATTTTTATTAATATTTTATGCCTATTTTTACGTTTTACCTGTTTCCACTTAAGTAGTCAAATGTCATGGCATTGTTATTTCTATAATTAATACAATTAGTAGGTAGACACCTGTTCTCATTTTATTCAATTATTCTTATTTTATTTTTTTATCCCCAAGATTTTTTCTTACCATTTTTAAATCTTCAGTTCTGGAGATAATGTATGCACCTCAACATTGTAATTGCAATCCCAAGAAGGAAAAGTCTTGGAATTATGGAAATCACAGGATGGATAGACATGTTAATGATATGCAAATAATGAAAAAACTGGAATCAAAATATTCATAATATTCAGGATCCAGAATGAGCACCACATGCAGAAATACACTTCCACGCCTCGACTGCTTTCAGTGAGGTTATTAATGATTGTCTGAGGAATGTTATCAAATCTGGAAGGGAAAGGCATGGACCGCACATCCTCACACTATATGTTGATCTTATGCTTCTCAGCAAAACTTTACAAAAATGAACAGGAGGTTCTTAGTATACTTTTTGATCAAAACGTATAAGCCCACTTGCCACTTCACGGAGACCTCTTTAAAGTGGGTCCCTACACTAAATGGGGGCAGCACTGTATGGCGGCCACCGCTGTACTCGTGTGGCAGGGGGCTAGGTCTGGCAGCAGTGGTGCTGCTGGGCTACTGGGCTGTGCCCCTAATCTGTGTGGTTTTTGCTGCGGTGGTGGCTGCCATAAAGAGCTGCCCCCATTTAGAGTAGGGACCCACTTGATAGAGGTCGCCATGAAGTGGTAAGTGGGCCTATACGTTTTGATAAAAAAGTATACTAAGAAGCTCCTGTTCATTTTTGTAAAGTTTTGCTGAGAAGCATTAGATCAACGTGTAGTGTGAGGATGTGGGGTCCATGCCTCGCCTTTCCATGTTTTAGGAATGTTATGTTGTCGTGATTGCACTTGGGCAAGGCTAGGTCTACACTGCATCAGACAAAAAATGGCCAGAAAGCGGATTTTTTTTTTCCGATGTAGGACCATGGTTTTTGTCACGTTTAGTGCAAAAACTGCGGTCATTTCTCGTTTTTTTGACATCACCCATACAATTGTATTGTATGGGAAGACGCCAAGAAAACTAAAAGTGTTGCCATATTATACAACAAAAGACGAGCAGAGTAAAGACGAGCTTTGGAGACTGCAGTTCGTCTTTTCTATTGCTGTCTATGTGGCCACACAAATGATCGTATCTTCGGCGCTTTTAAAAACTAAAAGCGCCGAAGATACGATCGTATTCCTGTGCAGTGGAGACACAGCCTAAATCATCAGGAATGACTGCTGACAGCTCCTTTGCTATGGCTGAACAATGATGTCCTAGATGTGCTCAATGTCCAGAGATGCTATGGCTATGGTGGCACTTTAGCTCACACAGGCTGCTCAAAGTAGAACAAGCAACATATGGTCTAGCCTAGTCCTGGTGGAAAACAGCAATTGGGAAATCACTACACCACTGGTGATATGACTTTTCTTCCTGAAATTCATCAGTTAGTTCTATGATTCTTGACTGCCATGCCAATTTTATGGATGCATATACTCTATTGAAATAAAGAGGATGTTTTTACCATAATTTTCTTACCACAATTTCATTTAGTTTATTATATGCATTTCTTGGTGCGAGAGGACTGCGCTCTTTGGACTATGTGTCCTGCCTTTTTCAGGTGAGCTGGCTATAGATTTTTGTCTGACTATACCACTGGTTCCATGATCAAGTCAATGTAATGATGGACTGAAAGTGTACCTGAACTATAAACTAAATTGGTCTGGCTACCATAGACTATGCCACCCCACACCATAATCCCTGGAGTAGGACTAGTGTCATGTTCCCTTATAAAGGTCTCTATATAACACTGCTTACATGGTCTCCAGACCAATCTCCAACTATCACTGTATCCCAGACAAAAGTAGGAGTTATAGTAGAAGAGAAGAGACCTCCATTCTAGCCTTCATTGTGAACCATAATGCTCTTTGAGAGGGTGACATGAGGTCAATGGGTCACCTGTAGCCAGATGTCTGGCTCATAGCCCAGTTTTTTGCATCCATCTTTTGATGGTGTGTGGTCACTGTTTCTTCCTTAGACTTGGGTATTTTTCAGTACAGAATGGATGGCACCATTCTTCCAGTCAGATGATACCTCTTTTGTCATTTCAGTTCATTATCGTTTTCCCAACCGCCAACCTCCCAATGTTGAACAGCATTGACTTCTTGTTGTAGGCACTTTGTGACATTTTAGAGTAAGAGACCAAGGGCTCTCAGTTTTAAAGGATTCTCTAGCTCTCATTTTTTGACAAGTAACTATCGTTGGCGACAGACAGAAGGCATCACTTGTTCATCTATCTCCACCTGATCTACGCTTTTGAAGTTTCATGCGTTCAATCTGACTAGCACCATATACCACAGATTGGATCTAGGTGCTTGGAAATTTGGTAATTTGCACATTGTAGGAACACCTGCTGTAATGGTTGGAGCCAGGTGAGTGGATCCTCTGGGCCACTGCGAGCGAGGATGTAGATGCAAAACATGCCAGGTAACAGAGTCTCAGGGGCCCCCAGTCTTCACCAGAGCCCAAAGCAATACTGGACGGACATAGCTGTGGGGAACTCCCAGATCGCTACCTCTGACAGCAGATACAGGCAGAGGTGACAGGGAACAGGCAGGTAGCACCAATGACAAGTATCAGAGTCCCAGGTAGGTAGAAGACAGGTGTAATGGCAGTAACAGCAGTACGTAGGTAACTCTGGAACCAGGACATCAGAACGCAGGTAACAGGAACCAGGACAGCAAACAAAGGTCAGTATCAATGTGGATACATCAACAAACTGACCCCAGACCCAGGTGGTCAAAGGTCATTGGCCAGGTAATTATGTAAAGTCTCTTTAAATTTCAATGAGCAGCCACAAGCACGTCCTAGGAAGGGCGTGTGCTTACACAGGCTGCTGGCAGCAGTGAGGAACGGAGCAGGAGCAAGGACAGGTGAGTACACACTAGCAGGGGGAAGCCGGGCCGCAGCAGGGACCGCAGTGTGAAGTGTGACACTTGTTACTTCCTTGATTTGCAAAACCTCACAGCTTGTCTTTCTTGGTATTGCTATTATTATTATTATTATTATTATAAAAATAATAATAATAATAATAATAATTATTATTATTACTAGTAGTAGTAGTAGTAGTAGTAGTAGTAGTAGTAGTAGTAGTAGTAATAGTAGTAGTAGTAGTAGCGGTAGCATTGCTGTTCTTCTTTTCCTATTTTTATTTTTATTATTATTATTATTATATTATTATTATTATTATTATTAATAATGTTGTTATTATTATTATTATTATTATTATTATTATTATTGTTATTATTATACCAGTGTTACTTTTTAAAGGTTTTTTTTATTTTTTTTTTTACTTTTTTTACACTTTTCTTAACAATCTATCCCATTCTTTTCTTAAATAATGTAATAGCATGGTTTTAATGCTCTAGACAAAACTGTTCTTGAGATTCTGACTCCCTGGTGACTCTTTAATTGCTTCTGACATACAGAGACTTCTGAAATGATGAGAGCACTGACCAATCAGTATTCTCAGTGCATAACAAGCCACAGCCGTGCAGGGAAAACTGAATTTCTAAACTCTCCTACTATTAGCAGCTGGAGAATTATTTATTAGAGATGTGCAGGAAAGAAATGAGTATTTCCTGAACGGCAGGAGTCCCAGACATTACACGGACATCTAATTTCTTTTTGTATTTAGATGTCTTAACAAGATATCTACATTTACTGCTGTGAATATGAGCAGACAGCTGGTTTGTATATGAAGCTCAGGGCACATCATAAAGAGCCTGCAGTGTGAACCTCTTGTACTGTTGGGAAACTACAACTCCCAGTATGCCCTGACAGGGTGTTGTATTTTCACAATGGCCAGAAAGCAACAGATTTAAGACCACCTGTGTTCATGTGTTAAAGTCAAAATGTAGATTTCTCTTTTTTAATCATCATTTTTCTGAATTGACAGGTAATGCTGTGATGTAGCAGACTCAAGTTTGTTGCTTTAAGCAGAGTTAATTTTATCATTCTGCACATTTCAATGTGACTGCACAATGTTTTATGTATCTAGGATATTTAATTGTGTTGCATTCTTTTTTTTTTTCTCCCAATCTCCAAGACCCATAAACTTTTTTTTTATTTTTCCATTTACATAGCTATATGGGAGCATGTTTTTTTGCAGGAAAAACTTCTTAGGGTATGTTCACATGGGGTATTGGGGCGCGTAATGTACGTGCCCCAATACGCCGGATGTTTTGGAAGCACGCCTACTTCCAAAGCACAGGGGACTGGCAACCGGCCGGCCCCATTGATATGCATTTTCAGCGGTGCATAAGTGGCACGAACAATTGACATTTCAATTCTCTCCCCAGGCATATGATACGATCGTATTGTACACCCGGGGAGACGACACGTAATTGTGCCGTGTATTTTGCCACATATAAAGCGCAACACACGGTGAAACGCGTGCACAATTACATGCGAAAATAAGCCATGGGAACATACCCTTAATGGTATTTTTACCATACTATAAAATTTGTCGGGAGACAAAAAAAGGAATTCTTTGTGGAGTGGAACGTGAATAAAACCACATCTGCCCCCTTTCTTAGGGATCGGGAGGTGTCTTTAAGGAGTTCACTGTGTGATATAAGGGTAGGAATACATGGTGTACTTCAGCATGGTCGTAGCGTGGATATGGGGTCCTTCCTCCAGTGCGTCTGTAAATGGCTTCTTGGGATGTCAGCAAACTTATTCAGCCATTGTGGGAGGCATTGGCAGAGGGACCATGGGTCACGCTGCGGACACACTGTGTATTCCTACCATTAATTATGTGGGTTTTTTCGGCAGGTCAGTACAATTCCAATGAGGCCACATTTTTGAGTTTTTGTTATGCTTTACTACTTTTAAACAAAATTGAAACTTTTTTTATTTCTCAGTTTGCTTTGCAGCAGCATTTTCTGAGACTAATAGCTTTTTGAATTTGCATCTACAGACCTATTTGAGGATTCGGTATTGCAGGCTAAATCACAGTTTTTATCGGTACCATCTTGAGATGCATGCACATTTTTTATCACTTTTTATTTCCATTTTTTGGGGCGGCAAAGTAACCAAAAAGCACAATTTTGGTGCTAGGTATTTTCTTTTTCTACTAGAAGCCCTTATTAGGCTCCTGACAACCAATCTACACACCACAATCACTTTAAAGGTTTGGGGATTTAACATTTTCTGTGACCTCTAAAGTGTTGAATGGCCCTGATAGTAGCTATCTCTGATGAAAACTTTGGGCTCAGGAAGACCACTTTTAACTTGGTCTGACTGTTTTGACAGTTAGGCGCCTAGTTTTGGTGTTCCACATTTATAAATGTGTCTAATCTCATGAATCTGGTGTGACACAACCTCACAACGCCCCCACAATGTCCACACAGCTTTGGCACAGCACAGTGTCGGGACAGGCACAGATTACACCAAAGTTTGGAGTGTGACTGTTAATACATCTATAGAACAGGGCTACGCCAGGTTTTTGGCTTCTAATCATGCCAGAATACTGGCGCACTCCCTTTCATACATATTTCCCTTAGATTGCTTTAGTGAGCAACAGCACAGAGTCACCTCATAGATCTCTAGACAGCAAGTCTTACTACATTTTCTAATTCTTATGATTAATCATACATTTTCCTAGGTGATGGTGGATAATTCCATTGATACAGCATCAAAAAACCCCATTTAATCGTCTTTGTTCTGCAGAAAAAACTAAAAGGGGGGGACTAGGGGCCCTTTGCCTGGCCATTGCCCTTTAAGGGGGTTTTTTTTACCTTGCAAATTTTCAGGGCCCTTTCTGTTCCGCAAGTTTCAGGATTCCATTTTCCTTTTTGGGGCTGGGGGAGGGTTTTTCAGCTTCGGGGTTTTCATTTCCCTGTCCAGGTTGTTGGCAGTCCCCCATCTTCGGGTTTTCCCATTTCCCTTTTTTTTCGGTTTTGGGGGGTTTTCACGCAGGGGCTGACATTTCAGTTTGGGTTTTTCCCTTAGTTGACCCTTTTTGGGGAAAACATTCTTGAGGGGGGGGGGGGGGTTTTGAACAGCAGAAAACAGGGGCTAAAGAGCCTGAAGTTTTTAAAGTTTGTAAAATAAGAAAAAAAACTTTGTTTTTTTAAACAAAAAAATTTTGGGGAGTGATGTCCCCACCCCCAAACAGGGGCTTTATCAGAGAAAGGTGTTTGGTTTAACCTAGAAAATTCTTAGGGCCCCAAAATTTTTTATAATTTTTGGTAATTTTTTGTAACGCAATTGTGTCTAATTTCCTTTTATTCTATATGCTTTATTTCAGAAGGTTATCTTTAACGGGAAAATTCTTTTGCGTTTTTTTTGTACCATAAAAAATTTTTTAATTTTTGGGGCCAAATATTTTTGATTTATATTTTTTTGGGATAATAAAACCCCAGCTGATTTTTTTCCGGGTTTTTAAATGGTTCTTAGGTTGATGGGTTTCTTGACCATTTCTCATGAGGTCTAACAGTTAGATGAGCTATCTGTTTTCATTAGCTTTCTCAAATTGTATTTCTCATGCTGTAAAGAAATTCACTTCTTTTCCTTTTTTCGTTTTTTTTAACTTTCTTTTTCCTTTTTTCCGTGTTCTTTTAGGGGGAATTGTATCCTTTTCACTTGTGCATCCTGAAAGGGGATTATATTTTTCCCTTTTTCAAAAATTTGTCCCTTTCCCAAAACCGGGTGTGGGGAGTTTTGGGATGGTTTTTTTATGACTCTGAATTTTGGCTTTTTTATGGGTGCGGGCAGTTTTATGTAATTATGGGAAATTAGTTGCTTTTATCTCAGAAAAATTAATGATAAAAAGATTTTGTTTTAAAAGGCAAAAATTTCCATCCATTTGGGAAAACAAAAAAGGGTTTACATTGCACTTTTTTTAAAAAAATTTTTTTTTTTTTTTAATTTTTTTTTTTTTTTAAATTAAGCTATTTAAAAAAAAAACCAAAAAAAAACCTTGTAAATTTTTTTTTTGTTAAAAAGTTTTCTATGGGTTTTTTTTTTTAAAAAATTTAAAAAGGCCTTTAAATTTTGGGGGGGAAAAAAATTTTTCCCTTTTTTTTAAAAAAATTAAATTTTTTAAAATTTTT
>JAODAL010015620.1:0-50000 GCA_025379985.1 Phyllomedusa bahiana | reverse complement strand
GCATACAGTTTGCAAAAAAAACACATGAAGGATCCCAGACTATGAGAAATAAGATTCTCTGGTCTGATGAGATGAAGATTGAACCTTTTGATGTTAATTATAAGCGGTATGTGGGGGGAAAACCAGGCCCTGCTCATCGCCTGCCCAATACAAGCCCAACAGTGACACATGGTGGTGGCAGAATCATGCTATAGGGGTGTTTTTTGAAGGAAAGATGAATGCGGCCAAGTACAGAGATATCCTGGATGAAAACCTCTTCCAGACGCTTTGGACCTCAGACTGGGCCAAAGGTTAATCTTCCAACAAGACAATGACCCTAAGCACACAGCTAAAATAACAAAGCAGTGGCTTCAGAACAACTCTGTGCCCATTCTTAACTGGCCCAGCCAGAGCCCTGATCTAAACTCAACTAAGCATCTCTGGAGAGAATTGAAAATGGCATCCACAACATTCACCATCCAACCTGAGGGAACTGGAGAGGATCTGCAAGGAAGACTGGCAGAGGATCCCCAAATCCAGGTGTGAAACACTTGTTGCATCATTCCCAAGAAGACTCATGGCTGTAGTAGCTCAAAAGGGAGCTTCTACTCAATACTGATCAAAGGGTCTGAATACTTTTTACCATGTGATATTTCAGTTTTTCTTGTTTAATAAATTTGCAAAAATATCTACATTTCTGTTTTCTTTATTTCAAGATGAGGGTGTGTGTGTGTGTGTGGGGAGGGGGGGCAGAGTGTACATTAATAAGCCAAAAAATGAACTTTTTGGATCTTACCAAATGGCTGCACTATAACAAAGATTTAAAAATGTAAAGATGTCTGAATACTTTTCATACCCACTTTATTTTTCAATGTAACTGATGAAGAAAATTGACATCACTACTTGTGGCCAGCTGTCTCTCTTGCTGGTCTCAATTATAGAGCCAGATTCACGTACATTAGTTGCGTTGTAGTTGAGGTGTACAATGTTTCTAAAACCACAGAAATCTACAAGTTAATGCAGTTTATAGTTAACCTCAGCAAAAAAGTGTATGTTTGCCAATAGCCCTGCATTAATGGGCAGGCTCTTAGTGGACCATAGGGGAGTAAGAGAAACCCATGCTGGAACCCTAGACATGGTGGTTCTCTGTATTACAGACCTGGGGAAAAGAGGCAGAAACCAAAAGGCAAAGTTCAAAAGTCATGGTCAGTATATGTAATTGTCTACATTAGTTATTAAATGAGCTCTTAAAGTAACTCCACTGGTGGGCCCCAAGAATAATTTTTTACTGGTGAGCCCCAAGAATCAACTCCACTGGTGGTACCAAAAAATCATCTTCACTGTTGGTCTCCAAGAATGAACTCAAATTGTCTGACAATGTTAATGGTGTGTAAAAACACCTGTAAAGGGGTTTAAGCATGAGTTTGCTTCAGCTCTGCAGGCCAGTTGATGGCAAGCTATGAGCCAACCATTTCAGAGAATGGAGATGTTACTGCTTGGGGACATTTCCCCAATTATTTATATGGAAGTTCTGAATATAGCCAAAAAAGTATGCTCAGATGTATTTGGAAATCTCATATGAATTAATGGGGAGGACAGCCACTAAAAATATTTTGTCCTGGTTTGATCTGCCCCAGATCATTTACACTTGTTGTGAGGAATATGACAATAGTCACGCCTCCCCCCCCAGGTTTACAGAAATCCGCTCAGTTTTTGCAGATTTCAAGACTTCCCCTACCTCTCCCACCGTGCAACACATGTCATTGGGGAAACGCTCAATTGAAAAAATGCTCTATCCATAGGGAAAAACCCAACAGGGAGCCTGTCTCAAAGGATTCTCATTTAATTTCGTTAACACCTTGGCCAGTGTCCTGCTCTAGACACAGAGCATCAAAGAGAGGGACGAGTCACAGTGGAGTTGGGGATTCATATGGAATTATGCAATAACCGTGCATCATAGACCCACCCCAGTTTCACGTTTTTTAATATGAAGTGTCCTACATGCAAAGCTGTCACTCCCGCACTTGTAGCATCCACAGGGCAGGGAGAAATAGAAAACTGCTATCAGAAGCAGATCAGTGACCCGATGTTTGGTACCCGGTCGCAGCTTAAGCCCATCCAGTTCTGATGTTACCACTGGCTTGGCTATGTCCCAATTCCCTGCCAGTATATGGTCCGTTTCATGTCCAAAGCTAGGAACAGCATGGCCCTGAAAGGGAGGAGCATGTAGACCATCCAAGAGGTGTGACATGTAATGTCCCAGTACAGTCATAAGTCTGAAGCCCACATGAGCCCAGGGTTGTCCCTACAAGCACCAGCATTCCAGGACCAAGGCCACATTCACACCCCATGTGTACCCAGCACAAGGCCAACATAAGGTAAATAGACACATCTGGCTGCCTCTTTGACTGTATACATATCATATTGTTTATGCACCTCTGACCAACATAAGTATAGTTATACCCCTATGTATGTATTGTTTGTCTAGTGTACGCACACAGCGATTACATTTATAAAGTTTGATTCTGAGCTGATCTGTTTTCTTGATCGCCCGATCAAGGCGTCCCTTAAATTGCTAACCAAGACAGATTCCTGACCTGTGTATGAGTCTGAAAAAGACCAGGGTTATAACTAACGAGAAACTTATGGCAGTCTACCGGGCTGGAAGAGTTCTGTTTCACTGGTGCAGGTAAACAGATCTCTGCCATCCATTCAGGGTTTTGAGCGAGTGGGGTATCCTCATGTACTCCCTGGGTCTTCCTGTGCCCGTGTGAACAGGAAATAACTGTGAAACTGTATCTGGCTGACCTTGCGTACCCCTAGGGGAAGCGCAATGTCACAAATACACCCCAAGTCAGGCCATTGACACATGGTTTGCTTTGTTTTGAGGTTTCTCTTCAAGAAGTCATTGGTCATCTAAGGCTCTGTTGACACTTATGCTAGGTTCAGTTCCAATGGAGTTCCAGTGTCTTTTGTAGACACAAAGAATGCTATTCTTGCTGTCAGAGACATTAAAATCCCAAAGAAATACAGGTGGACCTCCATCGTAAGTAAATATGATCTGTAAGAAAGATCTGTTTATAAATAAATCCATCATACCCATCATTGTTCCATTGAGGCTATGTTCACACGGCTTAAAATGGGATGTATTTCAGTCCGTAGTTACGCGCCGGAGTGCGCAAATTACGGCTGGAATACGTCCCAGTCATTACGGTAATCCACAGTTCTCACAGAGAACTATGGATTACATCTCCTCTGCCTGCTCGGCAAATCCGCCGCGGGGGGAGATAAGTGACATGTCAATTACCAGTGGCGTATACGTGGCGCTGGTAATGAAAGTCTATGGGCCGGCGAGGTGCCGCCCCCGCTCCCGCCCTGCCCCGCCCCCGCCCACACGGCTTATTTGCGGGGCGTAATTACGCCCCGCAAATAAGCCGTGTGAACTTCGCCTAAGACGGGAGGCTGTAATGGTAATTACAGAGATGTGTCTGAATGTTGAGGACAAAATTCTTTAAAAGCAGAGTGAAATAATGGAAAATACTCAGAATCCAACAAATTACCAGATAATGTATCTTGACAATAAAATTTGAAATGTACATCGGAGATAAAGCAAAGTGCTCTAATTAATATATATTCTAGTAATTAATTGCAATATTTCATCTTAAATAAAGAAATAGATTCAACTAGTGTAGATACAGACAGCAACATCTTAATGAGAAGCCTCCAATCACCGGGAATAATATAGAGAACAGATTTACTATTTTTCCTTTATGTATAATCCCCTCTAAATTACCTTATTAAGAAGACAATAAATTACTCCTTCTAATACAATGCCTCATGCAATGATCTTTGCAATCAGTATGGAAAGTTGAAGCTCTTCTTTGGGAATTTGATATCTGGACTGAGTGAACAATTTAGGTAAATGGATTGCCTCCGGCAGCTCTTTTTATGGTTTACTATAGTGTTTTACTCCATCAGAAAATCTTGTTATCAAATTAGCTTGGATGAAAGAATTACCTTAACAAAAAGTTTTACCAAGTTTTATTAGAATAATATATAGCATTGACAATGTGGATCGTTTTTCGCCATAAATATTTTACTTAGAGTAGTTACTACCTAGATGTTAGCATTTACCAGGGGGGAATGAGAAGAATTGATAAAAAGGATATGTTTTTGACAGGGGTGTAACTAGAGAAGCCTGGGCCCCATAGCAAACTTTTGGATGGGGGCCCCCTACCACCCTCTTCGCCCGCCTCCCCTACCACAAACATTTGCCCAGGACATGCAGTTTCCAGATAATACAAGGGGCAAATACCTCACCCTACATATCACTGTCATACTGCTACTAAACAATTCCACTATACCAAGACCAACATAGCCAATAAAGCTACTACATAAGAATCTGATTATACTGCCAGAACAAGACCCCAAATTATCACCACATAGTGACAGATAATACGGAGCGGTTTTCATGGTTTCTGAAAGTCTAGGTAACAGTAACCACAATATAATTTATTTTAGCTTAAACTGGAAAAAAGAAAAACAAAACGGGAAGGCAAAACATTTAATTTTAAAAGGGCCAACTTTTCCTTATTGAGGGACACAATACAGGACCTAGACTGGGAGCAGCTATTAGCAAATAGTGATATAGAAGCCAAATGGGAGAACTTTAAATATACGTTGGGGAAATTTATTGCAAAATATATTCCTATGGGTAAAAAGTATAGGCGACTAAAACTAAAACCAACATGGCTTCTTCCTTCTGTTAAAAGGGCAATAAACAATAAAAAAGGGCATTTAAAAAATATAAGTCAGAGGGGTCAACATCAGCCTTTGAAAATTACAGAGAGCTTAATAAAATCTGTAAAAAAAGTGATAAAAGGAGCTAAAATTCAAAATGATAGGTTCTTCAGCTCAGTATACAGGCATATGAAAAAGTTTGGGCACCCCTATTAATCTTAATCATTTTTAGTTCTAAATATTTGGGTGTTTGCAACAGCCATTTCAATTTGATATATCTAATAACTGATGGAAAACAGTATATTTTCCCGGATTGAAATGAGGTTTATTGTACTAACACAAAATGTGCAATATTAGTTATTAGATCTATCAAATTGAAATGGCTGTTGCAAACACCCAAATATTTAGAACTAAAAATGATTTAGATTAATAGGGGTGCCCAAACTTTTTCATGTGACTGTATACTATCAATGAGAAAGTAGTTGATGGGGGTGGGCGAAGTGCAGACGTAGGTGGTGCCAGTACTGTTAACAAATCATCTGCTATAATTATTTGGCTCAGTGTAGAAAAAGTCAAAGCCAAGTTAAATAAACTGAATGTGTACAAGGCTCCAGGCCCTGATAGCATACACCCAAGAGTTCTTAAAGAGCTCAGCTCGGTCATCTCTGTGCCCCTCTGGTTGAACTGGGGGGTCTGGGGCCCACAGGGGAATTTATCTTGGGGTTCCACCCTAATGTACATGAAAATATTACTGGCATCTTGGACATAAATGTACCCATTTCACCACATAATAGAGTGTGCAAAAAATAACCGTATTGTGTAGTACAATACCAAGGGAGTCACATATCTGTCTAGCTCGCATATCTATCTCACACATATGTCAATCTAGCATATCATAGACACAGGGCTAAGTAGCTCCATCCATATCCCCCCCCACTGGCCCACATACAATATCCCCCGCCACGGGTCTCTGGTTCCTGCACCTCACCACCTTCTAAAATAAACACCAGCAAGAAAGTAAAAGTGAAACTTCTATCACAGGTCAGGTGTTCCCTCACTTTTACAATCAAGTACACATGTACACTACCACTCTACCCGCCCAGATATAACCTACAACACCACCATATGGAGACCACATAGTGGTCAGACACCAGCTCAGGTATAACCTACAACACCAATACATAGACACCACATAGTGGTCAAACACCAGCTCAGGTATAACCTACAACACCGCCATATAGAGACCACATAGTGGTCAGACACCATCTCAGGTATAACCTACAACACCGCCATATAGAGACCACATAGTGGTCAGACACCAGCTCAGGTATAACCGCCATATGGAGACCACATAATGATCCAACACCAGCTCGGGTCACATTAAATTACAGTGAATACAGCACTGATCCAGTATAGAAGTAAAATAACCCCTGACATCCAGGGACTCACCGGAGACGTCTTCACTGATGAGTCATTCTCTTCTCTCATGAGTCGTTCTTATTCCCTTTTCTTCTGCATCCTTTCCACACAGCCATGATGACTTGTCCCGGCCACAACTCATTCCTGCAGAAATTACACTCAAATATCTTAGAATCCTCACTTTTCCAGTATCTCTTTACCTATTCCCACCTCTGTACAAACTTCCCAGGGGTGGGTGAGCGGATACAAGCCATAAATTAGAAGCACAATCTCCTGAGAGGTTGGATAATGCTACAGCTATGAGCTGCTTCCCTCACAATTATATTACAAGGTAGGTAGACAAGACCCTAGGTAGGTAGGCAAATGTGCAAGGCCCCAGGTAACTAGACAGGCCCTATTAGGTAGGTAGATCCCCGCTGGATAAGTTGGTAGGCCGGCCCCAGGTAGGTTGGTGGGTACCTAGCCAGGGGTGGGTAGGTAAATAGCCCCCAGGTAGATAAGCAGGCTACAGTTAGGCAAGTTGATAAGCTACAGTTAGGTTGGTGTGTAATTGGATTAAAAACTGGCTGCTGGATCGTACTCAGAGAGTGGTGGTAAATGACTCCTACTCTGAGTGGTCCCCGTTTGTGAGTGGTGTGCCGCAAGGCTCAGTATTGGGTCCGATTTTATTTAATGTATTTGTTAACGATATAGTGGAAGGGATAAATAGCACGATTTTGATTTTTGCAGGTGACACCAAGCTATGCAGGGTAATGCAATCTATGGATGATGCTCATAAATTGCAGGCAGACCTGGACACACTGAGTGCTTGGCATCCACTTGGCAAACGGGGTTCAATGTGGATAAATGTAAGGTTCTGCATCTGGGTAGAAATAATCTACAGGCATCATATGTCCTTTGGGAAGAAAAACTTGGTGAATCGCTTGTTGAGAAAGATCTGGGTGTTCTTGTAGATCATAGACTACAGAACAGCATGCAATGTCAATCAGCTGCCTCTAAGGCAAGTAAGGTATTGGCGTGTATTAAAAGAGGCATGGACTCGCGGGACGATGTAATTCTACCGCTGTACAAAGCATTGGTGCATCCTCATTCAGAATATGCTGTTCAGTTCTGGGCCCCAGTTTATAGAAAAGATGTAATGGAGCTAGAGAGAGTACAAAGACGAGCAACCAAACTTATAAAGAGAAAGGAGCATCTTTGTTGTGAGGAGAGGTTAGTAGAATTGAACTTATTTAGTCTTGAGAAAAGATGTCTTCGGGAGTAATTTATTTTAATATAAATAGGTCCCTACAAAAAGTATGGGGAAAAATTATTTCAAGTGAAGCCCCCTCAAAAGACAAAGGGACATTCCTTCTGACTAGAGAAAAAAGGATTCAATCTCCAGAGGAGAAGGGCATTCTTCACTGTAAGAACTGTGAATCTGTGGAATAGCCTGCCTGAGGAGCTGGTCACAGCAGAAACTGTAGAGAGTTTCAAGAAAGGCTTAGATACCTACCTGGAACTAAAGAATATTAATGCGTATGTAGCTATGTAAAATTCTGGATCCTGGCTGGTGGAGGCTCTGGGGTCAGAGATAGGGACTCCCCTGGATCATATTGGTTCTTGCCTTGTTTCAGGTCATTAACTAGTGGGGAGGCTGGGCTTAAAGTCTTTGTCTCTCTCCCTTCACCCACATTTTCCCCACCTTTGGCTGAACTTGATGGACACATGTCTTTTTTTCAACCGTACTATGTAACTATGTAATACTGCTACACTATTACTGATCATTCTACAAAGATCAATAGTACCGCCATATAGTGACCATATAGTGGTATCAGTGATCATTGTGCACAGGTGCTCTATTACCCCCATCCAGTCACCATATAGTTGTAGATACCAGTGTACACAGACTGCAGCTATATAAGTGATTACAGTGAACTTACATCTTGTGACTCACAGGTGATGTTTCTCTAACAAGTCGTTGATGTTCCCTTTTTTTCTGCATCCGGTCCAGACCGCCATGATGACTTCACTCGGCCACTTGTCCCTGCATATTTAGACACAATTATCTTAGAATAGCTATAGGTTTAGGTAGCTATAGGGCCCCATATAGATAGGAGGGCAAGATATAGGGGCCATAGAGGCAGGTAGGGTTTAGGTAGGGTGTAGGGGCCATAGAGGTAGGCAGGCAGGGGTTTAGGTATCTAAAGTGGTTATATATATATATATATAGGTTAGGGTAGGTTATAGGGGCTCATATAGGCAGGCAGGGGGCTTATAGTGGGTAATAGGGGCTCATATAGGCAGGCAGGGGGCTTATAGTGGGTAATAGGGGCTCATATAGGCAGGCAGGGGGCTTATAGTGGAGGGGCTCATATAGGCAGGCAGGGGGCTTATAGTGGGTTATAGGGGCTCATATAGGCAGGCAGGGGGCTTATAGTGGGTTATAGGGGCTCATATAAGGCAGGGGGCTTAGGGCAGGTAATACGGGCTCATAAAGGCAGGCAGGGTGCTTATAGTGGATTATAGGGGCTCATATAGTCAGGCAGGGTGCTTATAGTGGGTTATAGGGGCTCATATAGGCAGGCAGGGGGATTATCGTGGGTTATAGGGGCTCATATAGGCAGGCAGGGGGATTATCGTGGGTTAAAGGGGCTTATATAGGCAGGCAGGGGGCTTAGGGCAGGTTTACGGTTAATAAATAAAGAAATCCCTTACTCACCTGTCTCTCGCTCGATGTGACCGCGCAGCCGGCCGGCCAGTCTGTGCTCGGCGTGGGCTGCGACGTCATCGCGCAGCCCATGTCAGCACTGTGGGCCGGCACCTACTAGGCTTAAGGCCTAGCAGGCTAATTAGCAGAGCGGAGCACAGGCAGCTCCTCTCTGCTAACTCCGGGTGGTCCTGCGTCTGAGCGCTCGGACCGGAGGGCCCGGGCGTTCAGCGTTAGGAAGCGCCAGTCTCCGCAGCTCCGCGCCCACTGCAGTGAACTGTTATGTTCACTGCCGGAGGGCGCAAGGGCCAAACTACCGGGGGAGCAGTCGTGTCAGCAGCTTCTACGGGGCCCGGGCCCTCTAGGAGCCCGGGCTCCTGGGCAGCTGCTACATCTGCTACCCCGGTAGTTATGCCCCTGGTTTTTGAGCAACTAAATAAATTGTATTGGTCAGAAACTTACAGTTATTGCTAACAAAATTATAGATGATAAAATCAAACTCCATGACAAGCTTAAATGGACCATAACTTTTCAACAAATTTGGTTTAGATCAATTGCACTAATGAATTCAAGAAACTGTTATATCTTATCAGAGAAAAATGCTTCCTTCTTTATTGATCAGGCTCCTAAAGTTTTTGTTTCTGGAATACCTGCTGAATTCCATCTTATGGGAGATAAGGTTAGAGAGCGCCCACATAAGTCTATGGAGAAAGCAAGGGAAAGAGGAGGGAGTGGCTCGAAAGTCAGAACTAGGAAGCATTTGATCTCATCCTACTGCTTAATTAACAGCTTATACTGTTCAGTACTGTTTCTGTAGATGTGCTATAGAAATATAGATATGCAAGATCTCCCGATGCTTGTATATCTTAGAGTTTATGGCAGAAATCATAGCAGCAAGTTTCCAACCTTTTGCTCAGGAAAGACAAAGTCTACAGAGGGGAGAAGAAGTGAAAAATGCCAAATACATACAAGTTACTATACGTGATGGTCAAAAATAGTGCTGCATTTCATATACATAAATATGAAAACTTATCCTGAGGATTTACATTACTTGAAAGTTCAGGTTCACTCCAAATGTTATACACCTGGTATATTAAACTGCCTTACCGCCCAACACCAGGATGTTAAGTGGATTTTAAACTTCACAATTAGATTTTATATGAATCCATATCTGTTATAAAGAAATGCAACATATATGTGAAAAAGAGCACATTACATGAGTTTAATTAAGATAGATGATATGTGCTAGAAAGATTTGAGATGGGGTTGAACTTTTGTGCCTTCTCGAGGAGTGCATATTTGCTTTTCTGCCTCGTGACAGAAGGCGGCAATTTCAATTTAGCTCTATTGAATGTTTCCTTCTCCTGCTTTCGTACTTCCCAAGCTCACATGTATACTTTACTTGTATGTCGTGTGAGGACAATATTTTTAGCAAAGTAAACATATACAGGCAGTCCTCAACTTAAACCGTTCCGACTTACAACTGTCCCCTAGTTACAAACGGAGATTTATGGGACATGCTGGCACTTGTAGTTCCATGTTCCACAGCAGATAGTAGCTGTGGAATGACACGATTCAGCATGCCACAGCAGCACATGAGGTGAAAATGAGGTGAAATCTTCTTAACAGGGTCACAGGCAGCAAAACAAATGTAAAAAACCCTTTCCTGCACTCTCCAAAACTAAAAAAAAAACCTTTTGTGCTGGAATTACATTTAATAAATATACCTGTTCCGACTAACATACAAATTCAACTTAAGATCAAACCTACAGTCCCCATCCTGTTTGTAATCCGGGGACTGTCTGTATTCATTTTTGTTCTGCACTTTTCAGAGTCCTGTCATTCTAAGTCATTGTGTATTATTTGTCCATTGTCAATGAAGTTCCTGTAATTTCAGCATAAATTTAGCATAAAGAATCTCCCAGCATGCTCTCTTTTTCACAGAACAGAGCTGAATTGGATTACAAACAAAATGTTTTGTATAATTTTGAGTTGATAATGACTATTTTGAATGGCTAATCGGCCGAAGCTTTGTATAATTCTGTGTTCAACAAAAGAACAGCAAGTAACCTGCAATTATAGCATGACATGACTCTCTGTACCTATTCAAGTATTATCCTCATGTTAACCTTTATCTAGAAGGTACCAATACACAGTATTATCCCACAATGTATATTACATAATACAGGGGTCTGTGTACCAACCTCAACCAAATGCCTATAGGAACATAAATCATAAATAGAAGAGAACCCTGACCCATGGTGGGGCCTGATAATTGACAGGTACAATACATAGCAAACAACAACAACAAAAAACAAAAGGCTGAATAACAATTTTTGTTCATCCTGCAGCACATAAGGGGTGTCAATAGTTCATCCCGCAAGAATGAAGCCCTGACACAGCTCTTTATATGGAAAAAAAATAGTTATGGCTATCTGAAGATAGTGATGCATAAATATTGTTTTGCATAATAAAAAACTTTTTAAAAAAGTGCTACAACATAAAGAAATATAGATATTGGGTATCTCTGTAATTGTAACAAGCCATGGAGAAAAACTAACATGCCATATATAATGCACAATGAGTGCTATTAAAAATAAAAATCACTACCAGGACTGCTGTATTCTTTTCATTCTGCCTCCCAAAAATGGATATAAAGGCAGTCAAAAAGTAATGTCCCCCCAAAATAAAACCAATGAAAATGTTATCTCATCACATAAAAAACAAGATCCTACACGGAAGGTAAAAATAAAGTTATGGCTCTCAGATGATGCGAAAATGTGTTTTATTGTGTAAAAAGCATAAAACTTAAAAAATATATAGAAATTTAGTATCACTGTAATTGTATTGACCTGCTGAGTAAAGTTAACATGTCATTTATACTGCACAGTGGTCGCTGTACAAAATCGTTGGTAAAAAGCGATCAAAATGTCATATGAAACCCTTAATGGTACCAATGAATATGTCAACTTATCTCACAAAAAGCAATCTCGTATATAAAAAAATAAAACAGTTATGGCTTTAATGCTGTGATGACTTAAAAACAAATTTTGTGAGTAAAAGTAGCAAATCATAAAAAACTATATAAGATTGATATTATTGCAATTTTACCGACCACATAGTAAAGTTATCATTGCATTTATACCAGTGAACATTGTGAAATTGGAGCCCACAAAACAATGGTGGTGCTGCTGTTTTTTTTTTTTTTTCATTTTTCTTCATTTTCACAGCTCAATGCTTAAAATCTCTGGAAAGGCTGTGGGCCAAAAATCAACAAATCACCACTAGAGGAGTTCCCTTAGGGGTGTTAAATCCAAATTAGGGTGAAGTTTCATGAACTTTCACTTGT
The DNA here is from genome assembly GCA_025379985.1 of Phyllomedusa bahiana. Taxonomy (NCBI): domain Eukaryota; kingdom Metazoa; phylum Chordata; class Amphibia; order Anura; family Hylidae; genus Phyllomedusa; species Phyllomedusa bahiana. The sequence goes on along the minus strand of JAODAL010015620.1, from coordinate 37,824 downwards.
GCTGGTACTTTGGGGCTTTGAAAATGCGACATGGCACCCACCAAAATCTGCGTCCCAAAAGCCAAATAGAGCTCCCTCCCTTGTGTGCCCTGTTGTGTGCCAAAACAGTACTTCATGCCCACATTTAAAGTATAGTGGTACTTGGTAGAAATTGCTAAATAAATAATTTTGTCCAGAATTTCTTGTAAAAACTTAAACATTCTTATTTAAAAATTAATATTTTTTCATTTTCACAGTCGAACGCTAAAAAAAATTGTGAAACACCTGTGGGGTCCTTATACTCACTACACCCCTGGATAAATTCCTAAGAAGTGTAGCTTCCGAAATGAGGTCTTCTCAGTGGTATTAAGTTTTAGCACCTAAGGGTGCCCTCAAACTTGCAAAATTTCAGCAGATGCTTCTTCTATTTTGAGGTTTGTGGCATCAAATAGCGCACTTGGGACAGAGTCCAAGATGTTGAGTTGCTTTTTCCTGGTAACCTCTATTCTGTTACAATAAATAATGAATTAAAATTGCAAAGATTTAAAAAATAGGGCTCTGTCAGGACGGTCAAAACTGGCACCATTGGTAAGAGGTTGATATAGGCCAAGGTGTTTCCAGAAATGAGTATTGGTTGCAGAGTCCTACTGAGATTTCAAGGTGTTAGCACACAAGAGATTAATGCAACCTTGAAGATAATGCTTACTGTGTTGAGGGCATGCTGTGGCATGGAGTACTCTTCTAGAGATTTATATTGGCACACAAGTTTGGGCAAGACCCATTAGCTATTTTGGGTTTGACCTGACCTCCAGAGTACTTGTAGAGTCATGTATAGTCCTTCAGGCCATAGCAAGAGACTAAGTCCATTTTTGCACCTGTTGGATTGTTCTTCTGTTTAATGTGGGGAACAAAACCTTTCCATTGTTCTTTTATATAGCGCCTGTAACCAGGGCCATCTTTTCCATTGGGCACACTAGGCAGTTGTCCGGCGGACCCACATCTATAGGGTCCCCAATTGGTGAATGTATTTCACAGCAATACAAGAAACATACCCTTGGTTCCCTTGGTTGGCTTTGCTTATTTAGCTGTTTTTTTTCTGTTTTTAGGATTTTCAAACAGTTAAAAACCATGGTGGAGAAAGAAGCCAAAGGCTTCCTGCCCTGCCAAATAGTCTATTAGGCTGCAGGCTGCCAATGTCCAGACATAAGTGGAGTGATAATATGGGTGTGCTTGAGGGGGGCTCGAGGCATGGCCAAGTGTGATGTCATGTATTTGGGCAGGGTCCACTGCAGTGCTATGCCCGGGGGCCCATAATTCTGTTAAGACGGCTTTGCCTGTGATATGTCTCCAAAGCAGTGTCTGGCACTGAAGTTATTTTTTTGTCTCTTATGGACATGAAAGCATGATTGCCATCAATTTTGCTGGATCTTTATTTTGAGAGCACTGACTGAGTCATGTTTGACTGGGTTTGAGTGCATCCATGTGTGTATATTTTTATGGTCAGACTATTATGAGGGGCTGTGGCTGACACTAATAAAGGAAGCTCTAGATGGAACTTTTAAGGGTGCACTGTGACTTTTGTAAGAGTTTAAAGGGGTTCTAACTGCTAAGATTAGCTTTCAACATGTAGGGACATGTAGTTGAAGACAATTTCTAAATACATTGGTCTTTTGATTTGACTTTAGTCAGGATATGACAAAAATATGCTCTGAAGGCACACAGGTTTCTTTGGTTGCCTTACTATAACGCTATCTGATTAGATTAGAGAGCAAGGATTGATTTCACCATGGTTGGAAGAGTTCACTCTGAGCAGACTGATTATCTCTAACAAGATTAGCTTTTGTTTACAGATAAGCAATTATTTTCACCCCTAAGAGCACTTGGTTCTTTGTTTACTGAAGATAAAATGCCCTGCACTTTGTCTATGTAATGTCTCATTAGTTACAGAGAATATAAGTAAATAAATATGTTAATCACTGCTATAGAACCACCTACAGTCTAATATGACCAGAGTGAAAGAAAAGCTGGCTATGACTGTGAAACTACATAGTGAGAAAACCCCTTTAATGAAAATATGGACATATATGGCATGTTTTATGTTTTGCTAGCCTTCTATGTAGCAGTATGTCAGATGTAGTAAAGCTAAACTTGATGGATAACGCACCACAATACCAAAGCACAGAAAGTTATCTCAACTTTTCCAATGCTTTTCAATTACTTTTGTTGTGATCTAATATTAGAAAACAAGGAAAACCATTTTATATACTGTGAAGTTAAACTCTGCTACATACATACTTTACAAAAAGCAGGAACCCTGGCAGGAGGGCACCATGGTGGTAAAGTTGAGAAGTTGTATAGATTAAGAGTTCGGGGAGTGAGCAATGGAATAGTTGGGCACCGTTGAGTGGAATTAATGATTTTCTTTGTAAGACGGAAGTTAACGCCACTGGCTGAAAAATAAATGTCCTAATGTTTAAATATAATAAATGACTATGAATACAGAGTGATTTAAGTAATAAAATCTTTTGCGAAATCTAAACCAATTTAGTGTTTTCTTGTCTTGACACAAAGCAGAGCTTATCCTTCCATTCAGACTCATTTTCTCCAGCATGAGGCTATTTCATTCATTCAAATTGGGAACTGTCAACTCTTAATTGCTTTGATGTAGATAAAGATGTTTGAAAATTGTCTGACGTGATTGTCTGGGGTATCATGAGGACAATGTAGCTAGTTCCTTAAATGGGTCCTTGTTATATTGTAGAACATTATTATAGCTTTTACCGACCTAAGAATGTGGTAGAATGTAAGATCTAGAGCATTGGACCAAACAGCTCTTTCTCTAGACTAGATGATCCCTGAGAGCAACAACACTACATTGAAGAATGTGCACCTATCATCGGTCAAGGTATTTCATTTCGAATATCCATGCTTACATACATAATAAGTGAGATGTATGAAATTTGGCATTCAAATGCCAAATTTCATGCGCATAATATTAATGTAGAATCTACCTGATTTATGAACCTGCTCAACAGCGGGTCATAAATCAGACACATTCTTGCGCTAGTATGACATTTCTGGCTCAGGTAAACCACTTTGAAAGTGCTCTACCTGTTCCAGCAGTAATGCATCTAGAAATGCCGTAGCGAGGCTATAAATCTATAGCTTCGTACGGTTCTAGTGTTTCCCCCGCCTCTCAGACCCCACCAAGAACAGGTGTATTACAAAGTGCCGCGGGTGCTATGTAATGGGCCTGATAATGGTGTGCAGGCCATTTAAAAATGCAGCGGACGGGGCTGTGCTGGATATCGGGCTGATATCTGACGTAACCCCGTTCATACATGCCACCCAATGTATCTTAAAAACCTATCTAGAGTTGTATTCATATTTCTGATGGTTGCTACTTGGAATCTGTCAGCACTGTAATGACAGACACACCCCTACCAGTAAACAAGAATTCCAGTAATGTCTTATTCATTTGTTTTATGAATGAATCTACGTAAGCCTCAGGATTATTTACCGGTTTATAAAGTTCAGTAGTCTCTACACCCATAGTGGTTGTCACCAAGCTATACCACAATGGTAAATCTGATTGTAACTCTGTCAATGTGACTTAAAGGGGATGTGTGACTTCAGACATTAATGGAAAATTACTAGGATATCTCATCAATGTCATATCTTAAGAATGAACCACAAAACTTCTCCTTTCTGAACGGAGAGGTAGTTTGAATTCTTCCATTGAATCAGTGGGAGTTCCAAGTACAGCCGAGCAGCCATTAATGTCTGGATTCTCACACCATTGACGTGACCGCTTAGCTGAATTCGGAACTCCCACTGATTTCAATCTGAGAGTCACAATCACCTCTATGTTCAGAACAGAGAGGTTTTGGTGCTTCTTTTTTCAGATATGTGTGGTTTCCAGAGATGGGACCCGCACCTGCCTAACATCAATGGCATGTTCTTGCGATATGCCATTAATACTTGAAGTATGCCATTAAAATTCCTGGGATCAATTGCAAACCCAAAGTCTCCTGAGCAGGTACAACTTATTATATTGGGACAATTGTTACCCATGAGATACCTGGGTCCTATTGTGAATGAAACATCTGCACTCCATATACTGTAGTTATGCCCCTGCATTTAGAGATAACTATATATCCTGTATTTATATCGGTGTCAGAATTACCATTCAGGAGCCTTAAATAAAATAAATACTCTCCTTCAGAGTCATAATTTCGTGTCATATTAGTTAGTACATAGCTTTTCAAGAAACAGTATCATCAAAAGTTTAATGGAATGTTTCCAAAAATTGACACAAGAAGACCATTCTTGTTATTTAACTAAACTCAAAGGGTGACATGTATAATTTTTGGTGCCCGAGCGCCATTTTTGTGTGCATTTTTAGTGTAGACTGCGTCTGAATCTATGAACCTGTTCTACTGTTGGTCATAGATTTAGAGCTTTCTAGCTACAAAGCGACAATTCTGGTTCAGGTAAACCACTTTTAAAGTGCTCTACCTGGTCCAGCAGTTTTGCGCCTGGATTTGCTGTTCAAAACTCACACATGTGTAGCTTCATACGGTTGTAGTGTGACACGCCTCCAGCACACCCCCGATCTCAGGTGCATTACAGAGTGCCACGGGTGCTTTGTAATGCGCCTGATATTGGAGTGCTCCTGTTTGAAAATAGAGTGAATAGAGTGAAAAGATGCCAGACTTATGGCGCAGCCCCGTTCTTACATGTTGCCCCAAGGGCATCAAAGAAACTCAAGGGTATATGGATCTACGTACTGGTTGGTCCCATCACCATTTCCAAACAGTTGGGAGAATTTATTAAGTACTAATTTTCTATAGATACTGCCAAGTTATCTAACAAGGTATGTTGGAGGGGTTTCCTAGAAAAGAAATGAGGAAGACAAACATAAACCAAATCCTTCTATCCTCAAATGGGTATTTCCATTCAGACATTGTGCCATAAATTTATGCTATATGTGGTTCCCTCCTTTATGTTGAGAACTGGGTTCTCATGATTTCTCGGAAATACCTGTAACACCTATAGTAGTGCATGCAGATTGCTGCACACTTGCATGCCCACCTCTCCTTTCATTTTACAACCGGATGCAACCAATAGCAAGCACTTCCAGGCAGGACAGGGATTGTTGGATTGAAGGGGGACTCATGTTGACTACCATGATAGGACTTTTACTTCTCATTATATTATGTTCACGATCTTTCTTATAAAACACATGGCGAACTCCACTTTCCTTTCTCCATGTGTATGTACAGTAGATTGTAGTTTTTTATGTACTATGTTGTGACAGCTAAGACAAAAAGCCAACACTTCCTTGCCAACTTGGGTGTGTGGGGGGGGAGGATAGATACTGCAAGGACTGGTAAAAGTAGATGGATGTACACATTTATCCCTGACCTTCAGAGAAAGAATTCTGTTAGTTAGGTGCTATAAATTTAGTTTCTGCACAGGGAACAGTGTAAATGTGCACTTTCTGAATGTAAAAGGCAGTTATGCCCCTACCACCGAACAGAGAGAAATAAATCGATCAAATTAATTTCTGCCTGTCACCTCTGTGATTTATTTCCCATACCCACATCAGACGGTGCAGCTGCAGCTAACATGTAAAGCTTAGTAGAGATGTGCTACTGCTGTGGATTAACCACCTCACCAATCCTACCTACAAGGGGCTTTCTGATCCCAAGATGGCTAATTTGCATATCTTTCTATCTTAATGGATGGGTGTTCTTGAGAAGATGGATCAGCTAAAGTTGACTATGAATAAATAATTATTTCTGAGACTATTTCTTCAAGGTTGGATATTATGATGCTAAAAAATGAAAGGAAATCAAAACCTCAATAAAGTTCCTATTGCATGATTAAGGGAAAGTCCAGATGCATTGGGCCCATCACTCCCCATTAAATGAAACATGGCAAAGCAAATCGATGTAAAGGTCACAGCCTCCAACTTTATTACACTAAGTAAACAACCAACATCCACAACCAGTGGGAGAGATTTTTGGAAGAACCTCCCAATTTGGTTGAAGACCATTATCATTTTTCTTAGATCTCAGATTTATGCTCAGCTATAATACAACTCACAAAGCCTAACAAACCCATCTTGAGGACCTAGCCAACATGAACTCCGAATGATCCACCCCTGTATCACCAGCCAGTATGTTCTAGTTCGGGTCTAAATTTTGACTCCTTATCCACAAGTATCTCCCTCTATTTTAACAAACTACTTCCACTCATGCCACTGCAACAAGCAAACCAGCAATGCAAATCTAAATAATATCAGAGCGGACAGGCAGGTGATGTACCTGCCTGCCACATTCCAGATAACCTCTCCTCACTAAAAACCTTAACTAAATAGCTTCCCACAACTCCTCATATTCCTCCTTCCATCCCTAACTAAATCAATTCATTTAACCCTTAAAGGGATATTCCCAGCACAGCTGCAATATTCCAAATGCATGTTATAAAATATATCTATGCTTTACCTAATACAGGACTTTTTTGCACCTTCAACTTGCTTTCTTGTCCATGGTTACCAACCACTGCTGTATGCTCTTAGTGATGGCCAGTAATGCTTTGGCCCTGTTTAATGGTAGTCAAAACAAATAAATATTATCAATCATATTTTATATCAAATTTATATCATCACAATGATAATGCAAAGCTTGCAACTCTAGCCTTCTTGGATTTCAAAGTCTTATTGATATAATGTCTCCTTGTTTCTCAGGTATAAAGTCACAAGCCTGTTTTCACAAAGTCTGGCTTATCTTACAAGCTGACTTAATGTATGTTCTTAGATCATCTACTTTTGTATTTAAAGCTGCGATTATACAAGCTAATCTATATCACAAGCTTATCTTCATTTGATGTATATTTTTCTGGCTTCTGGTCATCGGTCTTAGAGTTTTTTTTTGTGTATCGTACTTTGAACTCTGGCTACTCCATGTTAAAAAAGTAAGGTGAACAAATAACACCTGTGCATATTTTGAGCTGACACAGCTATAGGTCGTGTCTGTTATTTTGTTTAAATAACCTATAAAGCTGAGGGTGAAAACCAGAAGCTCTTTACCCGTGGAAGGGATGCCTACACGGTGTTGTTTTTGTTGTTCTTGGTCTTTTGCCATTTTAGCTTCTCATGGCTGATATTTCGACTCGAGGATGCAATACTCTCCAGGCGATGCCGTAAGCACTTAAAACCTTTGCAAATACCATTTTTCTTTTACAACTGTATACACTATCACACTATTTTCTGTAATCAATTTCTATTAGCATTTTCTCATACTTGATTTATTATCGGACTATTGTAAAAATGAAGCTTTGTTATATGGTCTTCCTGCTACACTTTGCTTTCAGTAATGGACAGAACCGGCAAAGCTGTAATGATGTCAGCACACCGCTTACCTGTACATGTGCATTCCTGATACTGCTATTTGAATATTTCACAGCACACACTGGTGGTAAATAACATGGAAGGGAGAGGCATGGACCGCACATCCTCACGCTATACGTTGATCTAATGCTTCTCAAAACTTTACAAAAATGAACAGGAGGTTCTTATTATACTATTTGATCAAAACATATAAGCCCATTTGCCCCTTCACGACGACCTCTTTAAAGTGGGTCCCTACACTAAATGGGGGCAGCACTGCATGGCAGCCACCGCCACAGCAAAAGCCACACAGATGAGGGGCACAGCCCAGTGGCTGAACAGCCCCACTGCTGCCAGACTTAGCCCCCTGGCTCTGGGCTGCGCCACCCCACCAGCACAGCATCACAGCAGCAATGGCTGCCACACAGCACCAACACCAAAAATGGAAAGACACAGCGTACCTCTCCTGGGCTCCCTGCAAGCAGACTGAAAGAAAAGGGGCAGACTTACAGACTACTGCTAATTAAAAACACCTGGGCCAAATGGGGAGGAGTGCTGGTCCATGTGTGCAAATGATAGACATATATATTCAAACACGGAAGGGAGAGGCATGGACCGCACATCCTCACACTATACGTTGATCTAATGCTTCTCAGCAAAACTTTACAAAAATGAACAGGAGGTTCTTAGTATACTTTTTGATCAAAACATATAAGCCCACTTGCTACTTCATGGAGACCTCTTTAAAGTGGGTCCCTACATTAAATGGGGGCAGATACTGGTGGTAAATAACCATGTCTGTATAAGGTAAAGCATATATATTTTTATTAACATACATTATGAAAATTTCTCACTTTGCAGGAATAAACCCTTCCAGCAGGACTTGCTGTGATGGGAATACTCCTTTAATGTTCCTCATCCTACCCTAGTCAAGTGCTCCCTACACTACCCTTGCAGTCACTCTCTGGGACTTGCTGGACCTGGAACATGAAATGAGTACAGAAGATGCCTTAATTACTGTTGTGGAAGAGATGGAGTAAGGTCGTTACAGGGCTGTGGACACACAGCATAAGGTGGGAAGATGTTGTTAAGAGAGTGAAATGGGCTGGCGTTAGGAGACATACAATAAGCAAAGAGAAGAAGGTCCACTTGAGCATGAAAAATAATAACTTTTTGTTACTTTTATAAATCAGATAATTTTTATTGAATTTTTCAAACATTACAACAATTTTAGCAGTCACTAGTTCTATAAATAATTCCCACAAGATTTGAGACAAGTGGAGAGTCTATAGAAACCAAAAAGGTTGAGTTGGGTATATCTACTCTTTCTAAGAGGATGGTATTGCTTAATTTATTAATCTAGCTGCACAGAGTAGAAAGCAAAAAGCTTTTAGGGAATATACAGTACAACATGGAGAAATGCTGAGAGAAGCAGGCGACTCTGGTGCAATATTTTCCAATTATCCAAAAACGCATATCAACAGCTCCACCGCATAGTAATACTATGAACTGTGTGGATAAGCCTTAAAACCTTCTTCAAAAAACTCTGAAGGTAACTTATGCCCGGTAATACTGAGGCAGTATTTTGTGTTGTGCACTTGAAATATGCTAAGCAACGCACAAAATCGAATAGTAAGGGCATCATCAATTAGTTGTAAGCCAGCATGGTTCACCACATATAACCATATAGTTGACCCTCTTTATAAGTTGCCTCTATATGCAACTGTAATGCTAGCAATCACCCCCTCATGGATAGGAGGTGTGTGAGTGGTTTATCAGTATTTTTGCATTTGAGCAATCTCGACTGTATTGTGACTTTTCTACATACTGGTGTGAGCTGGATATTATGCAATGTGCGCTTTTTTTTACTAAGCATTGCCTCCTATTGGGAATGATTTCTGTACAGCCATGGAGGTGTGATTATGACCATGTGCCTGTGTTTTAAAATACATTCCCACAGTATAACTATATATATATATATATATATATATATATATATATGTATACTCATATGTAGTTATACTGTGAGAATGTACTTTAAAACATAGGCCCATGGTCATAATCACAGCTCCATGGATGTACAGAAATCATATATAAATGTATACATCAGCTTTCATTGTGGGTGACCACATTGGGTGTAGCAACCTAGAATTCCCTGCAGCAAAGTCCAGATCCGTTATACAAGGGGTAAAGGATGAATGTCAGGGACTCCTTAGACTCCATTTCTCACCATAATTCTGCACCAAAACTCACTCCTGAACCAGGTAGTCTTTCTCCAGAGTCTGAACAATAAGGTCTGAATCAACCCATCAAAAATAGACTCCAGAGATATATGGTTGGCTCCCAATTCATCTCCAAATAGTGATGTCTTCCCTTGCATCTATGGGAACCATTGTTGTATTAAATTCATTGACCACTAAAATGGTCGCTTTAATGGGTCAGTCAAATCCTGTTCAATGATGTACACATATTGAAAATTATTTAGCAAAAAAGGTCTAGAGTTATTTCTAAAACATCTCAGAATCCTTCAAGCATTAAAAATAAGGATTTCTAAAGGGCATCTATGTTCAAGGATAAAAGAAACTAGGAAACATGGAGCAGCATTTAATGGGGAGTGCTCTCAACACCTAATCTTTAAGAACTGACTGTTCACTTCCTGTGCACCTAATATCACCTATACTCCACAATGAGAGGAATCATGTCACTTGTCACTAGATTTAATATTGTCTGATACATGTCTAAGCCTGTAGACATATATCAACTTACATTATTCGTGGGCTACAGAATTCCCAGCTACAAAAAAACAAGGTCAACAGTTCCCACCCCATCATGATTCAGTAGGACATGTAAAATATCAGTAGAACAAAATCATTGCTGTGAAAAATTAGCTAATGAGAAACTACAAAAAGTCCCAAATTCATTAGCCAGTCCATAAACCCTTTCTGTGAATGGATCTGAGAAGGGTTAACAAAATTATTCTTTACTGACTCTTTCCTCTTCCATTCTCCGATTTCCATTCTAGCTAATTCCTGTTCCTATCTCCTGCTTCAGATACCCAAGTCATCAATTCCAAAATGTTCCTAAATTCTATGTAAAGTTAATTCTACATATGACAGATTTCGTTACAAATTCACTGTAAATCTGCAGCAAAATCCAAATGTGAATTGTGCAGAGTCTACACAAATCAATAGAAAAAAAACCACAGCAATTCTTTCCCATGTGGAACATTAAATGTACAGATGGCAGCTATTGGCCCCAAAGTTTTCCCTATAAATTTCAAAGAAATGTATGTAATTTACTGAAATCTAACATCAACACAACTTGGTTTAAGTGGAGTATGCGGATATCAGCAATGTAAGTTTCCGCCATTAGCATTCTCACAGTTAAATGAAGGCTAGCTCTTTTCCACCCTAGTCAGTAGGTGGTCTTGCTTCTGGCACTGTCATGGTGTATAATGGTGTCAAGGAGTCTCTGTGTGATTGTCCAAAATAATTTTCACTGAATTCCACACTAAGGGGCATTCTAAAATGGTATTAGCACCAACCACATATTTATCTGCAGGCAGCTGTTTGGGGTGTTTGCCCCTCATCAATGCAGAGTAGAGTACTGCTTTGCTAGGTGAGAGGTTCTATGGATTTTTTTAGACAACCATTTCTCACTTAGCCAACCAGTATCCTACTCTACACAGATGAGGGAAAAATACTCTGAAACAGCTTTCAGCAGATGAATTCCTGGATTGCTCTAATCCCATTTACTTTGCATGGCTTAGTGTAGGACACACTATAAGAGTCCTACTCCACTTCCCATGAGCCTTTTAAAAGGGAAAGTGCACTGAAACAAGCCACAGACTCTCATAGCAAAACATTTGGTGAGAAATTGAGATTGTCACTCCCAATACTATGGTTAAAACCTTCAATAATATGAAGAAATGCATTCAAGCTTTCTAGAAGATTCTCTGAACACTTGCTATGATTTCCTCAGGATTTTTACAGACCATGGTATGCCGTGCCAAATTTCACTAAATTACGTTATTTACTTTGACAGTTATGAGAACAACTTTGGGGCTAATAGAGAGCAAATTAACCTGTATAGCTCATTTAGGTTAAGGGTCTGATTTGGTGCAATAGTAGTCAGAGGTAAACACCTATATCATCGTGTAAAAGATAACTGAAGTGACTACTCAGCATCCGATTGATATCCTCTGACTCAGCACTAACCCACCAACAGTCTTCTCCTGAAGAACACCCACCAGTTTTATCAGTTCTTTAATACTGAACTCATCATTTTTCCCAGAGACTTGTCATGGGGAAAAAACGTATGTAGGGCGTCCCAGGTTGTTTGCCCCAGGGTGGTCTCCTGCGGTGACCGCTGCACTGCAGACTTGGTACCAGAGGATTAAACAGAAAATGTAGTCAGTTCATGAGTAGAAGGTCAAGGCAGGTGGGATAGTTTCATATTTAGGTCATAGGCAGAAGGTCAGGACATGTGGAGTAGTTCATAGTCAGGTCATAGGCAGAAGGTCAGAGCAGGTGGACTAGTTTCATAATTATGTCACAGGCAGAAGGTCAGGGCAGGTGGAGTAGTTCATAGTCAGGTTATAGGCAGAAGGTCAGGTCAGGTCGAGTAGTTCATCGTCAGGTCATAGGCAGAAGGTCAGGGCAGGTGGACTAGTTTCATAATTATGTCACAGGCAGAAGGTCAGGGCAGGTGGAGTAGTTCATAGTCAGGTTATAGGCAGAAGGTCAGGGCAGGTAGAGTAGTTCCTCGTCAGGTCATAGGCAGAAGGTCAGGGCAGGTGGACTGGTTTCATAGTTATGTCACAGGCAGAAGGTCAAGGCAGGTGGAGTAGTTTCATAGTCAGGTCATAGGCAGAAGGTCAGGGCAGGTAGAGTAGTTCATCGTCGGGTCATAGGCAGAAGGTCAGGGCAGGTGGACTAGTTTCATAGTTATGTCACAGGCAGCAGGTCAGGGCAGGTGGACTTGTTTCATAGGTATGTCACAGGCAGCAGGTCAGGGCAGGTGGATTAGTTTCATAGTTAGTTCACAGGCAGAAGGTCAGGGCAGGTGGAGTAGTTCATAGTCAGGTCATAGGCAGACGGTCAGGGCAGGTGGACTAGTTTCATAGTTATGTCACAGGCAGAAGGTCAAGGCAGGTGGACTAGTTTCATAGTTATGTCACAGGCAGAAGGTCAGGGCAGGTGGAGTAGTTCATAATCAGGTCATAAGGAGAAGATCAGAGCATGTGAAGTAGTTTCATAGTCAGGTCACAGGCAGAAGGCCAGGGCAGGTGGAGTAGTTTCATAGTTATGTAACAGGCAGAAGGTCAGGGCAGGTGGAGTAGTTTCATAGTTATGTCACAGGCAGAAGGCCAGGGCAGGTGGAGTAGATCATAGCCAGGTCATAAGGAGACGGTCAGGTCTGGTGGAGTAGTTCATAATCAGGTCATAGGCAGAAGGTCAGGGCAGGTGGAGTAGTTCATAGTCAGGTCATAGGCAGAAGGTCAGGGCAGGTGGAGTAGTTCATAGTCAGGTTATAGGCAGAAGGTCAGGGCAGGTGGAGTAGTTTCATGGTTATGTCACAGGCAGAAGTTAAGAGTAGACAGATGACAAAGAGAGTCAGAAACAAGCCAACGTTTGGAGTTAGGAACCAGCATGTTGTAAAATTGTTTAGGACACCACAATGCACACCAACAAACTCTCAGTGATTTAAGAGGTGGATGCCTTTAAAAGAAAAATTAGTTAACAGTCCATAGGCTGTGAAGGTGGGTGATGCTTGCTGACTTTTTAAATCAGTCAGGACAAGTGCACTTACCCAATATGCAGCAGAAGAGAAAAGCTGGCAGGACAGGGGCAGAGAACATGTATGGTGAAGGTACACTAGCACATCCATTGCTGAGGGCAGGAGCCACACTGCAAGTCATGACACTTACTATTATGTTTAATGTGCACAATAGTAATAGCATCGTTACCAATGCAGCTACAGGTGGATTTACACACAGTCGGTGTAGCTGGAGGGTAGGGTCTCCATTTCTTCTAATCGGCCCCAAAAAACCTAGTCAAAAATGATCGTTTATTGTCTACTGAGCAACAAATTATTTTATAGGAGTTTTAGAGTTCCTGAGAAGGGGTATCCCTATTTCCTTATATCTCCATTGCTTTGCTGGAGTGGAGTGCATCTCTTCTTCTCAAGTTCTTGTTCTGTCCTACACTACACACACAAGTCATTTGGATTAAATTGGCGAAGTGTAATGCTTCACTTGGTGGTGCCACAGGAGGTTCAGTAAGGGGCCATTCTGTCATCTGCTTATTCCAAAGTAACCCTTCAAACATGAAGGACATTCTAAAGCTGGCAAACCTCCTTAAGGAACATTTCAAGGAAAATTTTTAAAAAAATGGACAATTCTATCCGCATCCTTCATAACAAGCCTTCACTTCTCATAAAGACTTATTTTTCCCATATATAATAAATGATGTAGCTTTGATGATGCAAACTGGATTGTGGCACTGGAGTCACATAAAACATGTAAAGTTGAGGGACATAATCCATGACATTTGGGTAATATAATGTGAGATGAGGTTATACAATGGTATCCGGTCACATATTTGCTGATTTGATCTGTTTGATTAATGTAGCCGCCTTTCCTTACTAAGAATAATTACACTTGTCTTGGATGTTTTCCATATGATTCTCTATCTGGAATGTAACCTAATCGGTTAAAGTCGTTATGTCCTGACGTTGAGGTTTCCTGATTTATTATACATATTAGTTTTTTGTCCTAGTGGAGGCAATGAATATATTGAAATCTTGTTATTGGTGGAAGTGATGATTGAGTGGGTAAGAGGGCGAGGAATGACTGTATTTACTGTATCTTAGTATATGCAGGCTGCACGTGGGAGAGAATTTTATGGCAACTAATAAAATCTTCATGCATATTTTTTCAGCATTTAAAGCTAACGTGTTCAGTAAATTCTTGTCTCCATACAGATCTCTATTGGGAATGCCGAATTAAATGGTTTTAAATGGGTTACTCAGTGCTATCTTTGTGAAAAGACCATTAATATAAGATCAGTGAGGATCCATTAAAGGCGTCTTCTCACAATGCAGTTTCACAACCGGCTTCAGGCTCACACTTCCTGGTCAAGCTGTGGGTGGGTCTATAGCAGTAATTGGTTTATCAGCTCTGCTGTTCACAGCGGAGCCTGTTACAATGGCATGACTGCAGAAGATGTAAAATCTGTAGTACACAAGACTATAGAGCTTTAAGGAGTGAAAATGTGTCCTTATCTTAAACAAACAAAGGTTAATTCCTGGGGATTATACACAGTTGGGAGTGACTCATCATGGATGGACAGAAGCTAGTGATGAGAGAACAGTGAAATGTTCGAGTTCCAGTCGAACCTCGAACTTTGAGAAGTTCTGTTCGAAGTTCGAGTTGAACTTGAACTCGAACTTCGAACCCCATTAAAGTCAATGGGACAAGATGTTCGGGTTAATTTTTATACCTATACAGGTGAGGAGAAGCTGTATTTACCATCCATAACGGTTCACCAACACTAGGTGCATTATACGCCAAAGCATGACACATTGAAATGCACCTAAAAATGATACGCTGTGCATCTCCATAACACAATGCACTTATCAAGGCGAATTACATAAAATAGTAATGATATGTTATGTGCCTCGATAGGCGCATTACATACACTACCAATGATATTCTATGTGCCACGATTTGTTCAATGTGCCTTGTTAGGTGCATTATGTTTACTATGCGCGGTATACCTGATGCCAGATTTTTGAGAGAATCGTACTTTCAGGGGCACTTTACACTGATTTAATGTGCCTTAAAACTGCCGCAGCGACAACAATTTTCGGACATGAAAACTATTAAAATAGTGCATCGAATGCGATGTTGAACTCGAAAATTTACTTGAACGAACAGTAAAATGTTCGGTACAGCTCCAGTTCTAAAGAATCGTTAAGTTCGACTCGAACTTAACTTTTCTCCAATGGTTCAATCAACAGTAACAGCAGCTTAAAAAATCATATACTGTAAGAGAGAGGAGAAAGAGATGGCCGATAACCAAGAGAAACTTGTGTGCACCCAGAAGGGAGAAAATCTCTCTTATCTCCTCAACAAAGCAAAATGAAAAACCAATGTATTTGATAATAGTCTTCATTTACTTTCCCCTACATGTTGAAAACCTAATCATTGTGGAGAGCAAACCCCTGAAAGTCTGATCTAGAAAAATATAACATCATTTATCCCGTGAGCTGAACACCGTTGAAGAAAAAAATTCCAAACGCCAAGATTGCGTTTTTTTGGTCATTTCACATCCCATAAAAATTGGAAGAAAAGTGATCAAAAAAGTCTCATGCATTCCAAAGTGCTAGCAATAAAAAGTACACTTCAGCCTGCAAGAAATGCCACCTCACTGACATCCATAGGTGTTAGAACAAAAAAGTTATTGGTTGCACAAAATGGCGGCGCGGCGCAAATTTCAAAAATAGAAAATGTTTGGAAATGTTTTACGGTACCAAAACATAACAGAAACCCTACATGTTTGGCACCACAAGATGTGTATCCACCTGTACAATACAGATAACACTTTATATTTACTGAAGATTGAACGGCATAAAAACAAGACACCCGCAAACACCTTTTGTTTCACAATTTGTCCCACTTGGAATTAGTTTTGCGGTTTCCCAGTATATTCTATAGTACAGTGAATAACACCGTTAGAAATATAACACCATTAGTACATCTTGCCCCGTAAAATAAAAGCCCTCATATGTCTATGTAGGTGGAAAAATAAAAAAAGTTATGGCTCTGAGAAGGCGAGGAGGGAAAATCGAACGTGTAAACAAAAAAAAAACAAAAAAACGCAAGGTCCTTAAGGGGTTAAATAGTTGTCATGGACTACAAAACTGATGGCCATCAATTTTAAGCCAGTGGGATTGTGTGAGCTGCCACCTTTGCCAATCGACTTATGATGAGGCAGGGGTGCCCCTGATTATTTAGTGCTCTGATCTACAAGCCATGCTTCTGAATGAGAGCACTTCCACTATATAGGGTCTTATTTATACTATAGCAAACAGAACCATTTTCATCACAAATCGAACTGAATCTTTGAGGACAGATTTTCCTATTCTTCTTCAGATATAATTTGGCCTATATCAGTGCCGTACAATGCAGAGCTATAACATGTCCTTTGCACGAGTTTTATTTTTATTTTTTCTCCTTTTTGCTGAGTTTAACATACAAAACTTCTCCTGACATGCTACAAAATGATTATTTTAAGTACAAGGTTCCAGTTTATACTAAGGTCAAGTGTTTGGCTGCATGAGTAATAAGCTAAAGCCAGAGGTCAGTATAACGCTTCTATACATATCACTGATGTCTGGCAAAGCCTCTGCAAAGCTTTAAATCCAGCTTCATGCATATTTTTACTTAGAAGACTGAATGTGCTTCTGGCAGGCAGAGTGGGAATCTTACCTTTCTTTTCCATCTATCTATTATATACCTTTCTAATTTCCTGTTCCTTCTGTCTTCTCTCTCTCTCTCTCTTCTCTCTTCCTCTCCCTTCTCTCTTCTCCCTCAAAAAAAAAAAAAATATAATAATAAATATATAAAATAAATGAAGAGAGCAGAAAACCACCAACTTCTTGTTCCCTACAAAAATGTTACAATTTTCTTGTACCTGATTGAGCCCTCTCAACCTTGGGGCCCCATAGCCGTCATTATACACCTTTATATTGTGATAATATTACATCCCTGTCCCACGAGTCCAGGCCTTTTTTAATACATGCCAATATTCTGCTTGCCTTAGAGGCAGCTGATTGACATTGTGCTGTTCTATGATCTACAAGTCATCAAGATCCTTCTCAAAAAGCGATACTCCCAGTTTGTCTCCTCCTAAGACATATGATGCCTGTAGATTATTCACATCCAGATGCAGAGCCTTACATTTATCCACATTGAACCTCATTTGCCAAATGGATGCCCAAGCACTCAGTTCTGCTTGCAATTTATAAGCATCTTCCATAGATTGCACTACCCTGCATAGCTTGCTATCATCTGAGAAAATAGAAACCATGCTATTGATCCCTTCCACTATATCATTAATAAATACATGAAATAAAAGAGGACCCAATACTGAGCCCTGCGGCACACCACTCACAACCGGGGACCACTCAGAGTAGGAGTCATTTACCACCACTCTCTGAGTACGATCCAATAACCAGTCTATAATCCAACTACACACTATTATTTCTAACCCAATGACTTTAATTTACCCAGTAGACACTTATAAGGGGCAGTGTCAAATGCCTTTGCAAAGTTTAAAAACACAATACCACAGCCGCCCCGATATCCAGACTTCTACTCATCTCTTCATGACAACAGATCAGGTTGGTCTTACAACTTCCTTCCTTCCTTTCTTCCCAACCTTCCTTCCTTCCTTCGTCCCTTCCTTCCTTCCTTCCCTTTCTTCCCTCCTTCCTTCCCTTTCTTCCCTTCCTTCCTTCCTTCCTTCCCTTCCTTCCTTCACTTCCTTCCTTCCTTCCCTTCCTTCCTTCCCTTCCTTCCCTTTCTTCCTTCCTTCCTTCCCTTTCTTCCTTCCTTCCCTTTCTTCATTCCCTCCCTTTTATAATATCTGGTTGAGAACATCTTAGCATCTGTAGTAGTACAGTCAAACCTTATACTCTCCTTCCTGAAAACTCATGGAATTCACCACATTCAGATGACAAAATGCATCTTGGTTTTTAACATTTACTCGGTATTCAGCATGTTGACTAGTGGTTGTTGATGTCACAATGCCTGAGGTCTTTATCCACTTCAGTCATGTTGGTCTTGGGGTAGCCCCCACACAGTGCCAGCGCATAACCTCTCTCGGTCTTCATGAGCTGCTTTGGAAGTTTGACGACCAGTCATTTACCTTGAACCTTCAATTCAGGAACCTCTGTAAAGGGTTTTCTCACTATATTGATTAGCTTTCAACATGTAGAGAAAGGTAAATGAAAACTTTTGCTAAATACATTGCTCTTTTAATACTGCCCTGCTTAGGAGATAAGAAAGATTGTATCTGCTCTGAGTGCACAGAAGTGTCTCTAGGTTACCATCCATATCTCCCTTTATGATTAGACAAAGAGCAGGGAGTGATGTTACCATGCAGAGTGTTTATCTCGTAACAAGACTAGATTACCTTTGATAAGCACTTGTTTTCACTTTTCTGTAGCTTTGTTACTAGATTGAATTTCCTGCATTTATGTCACTGTAATGCTCAGTTAGTTTTAGAGGAGCTAAATATGTTAATCCCTGCTATAGAACCACCCACAACCTGACCAGGCAGTGTCAGTCTGAAGCTGCCTGTGACTCTGTAAAACAGCATAGTGAGACAACCCCTTTAGTGACAGTACTCCTGTACTCCTGCTTTGCCATGTTTAGCAGTGCATTGAATTGCGCTGATCTGTATAACATCATTTATGTCTATGTATTTTAATTTACTTACATAGTTACATAATTAGTACAGTATTTAAAAGAAAAAAATGTCAATCAAGTTCACCCAAGGGTGGAGAAAGATGTGGATGACAGGAGGGGTAAAGGACATTTTTTTTATCTTTGTTTACCTGTAATGCTAAAGACTTTGGAACCCATATTTAATGTAGTAAAAGACAATTCAATTAGTGCATTCGGATCTGGATTGAATTAATTTAATTTTCATTAATCTTTAAGGGAAAAATATATTTGGTGCTCAGTCTGTCTTCTGTAACGAATTAATGATAAGTGCCACAGTATCTCTATATATCATTAGTAGAGATGAGCGAACAGTAAAAAGTTCTAGTTCGATTAGAACCTCAAACTTTAGTGTGTTCAGTTCAATGTTCAATTCGAACTAGAACTCAAATCCTATTAAAGTGAATGGGAGAAGATGTTCTGGTTAATTTTTATACCTATACAGGTGAGGAGATCCTGTAATTACTATCCATAATGGGAAACTGGATACGTGGAACAACTTAGTGAAGAAAATTTGGCTCTAAGAGTGACAGAAAAAAATTGAGAGGCTAAAATACTTCATTCCTTTCAATGGCTGACTGAAAAGATGAGAGTAGTATAATGTTGTACCGTGTTAGACATAGAAAGTAGAAGAAGAGTGAAGAAATCAGGCGATACCTTTTAGAGGCTAACTGAGTATATTTGACGGTGAGCTTTCGAGAGTACTAGCTCCCTTCTTCAGACATGGTGGTATACAAGAAACTGAAATTTCACGGACATTTTATACACAGAAGACATGGACCTTCAAAGAAGCTTAGAATCTTTTAAAATAACGAAATTCAATATCAGAGGAACATCTCTCCTTATGGAGAGCACCAGTTAAGGTGTGTAGTGTTTTGATTGCCTTTTAGCCCACTACTAAGTATATAAGCAGAGAAGTCATTTACAACAGGTCAAGAAATAAACAATATGGCAACTTGTGAGGCGTGACAGAGGGATCAGTAATTCCTGTTTGTTATCTCTTAGCCATCAGGTCGTGAAAAGATGAGGATAGCTTGCAAGCAGGGGCGTAGCTATAGGAGGTTCAGCGGTAGCAGCTGCTACGGGGCCCTGCACCCTGAGGAGGCCCCAAACCCCCTTTTGACACATAGGAGATTTGGAGACGGTGTGTTATACAATTACTGAACCCCCAAAACTGCAAAAGCTGAACTTTTGGGCACTGAGTATGATTTAGCAAATCCAAGCATTATTATGAGAGTTAGGTGTTATGTGAGCCTGCAAATGTCTCCATATTACAGATTATGGGTGGGGGAAAAATGCAGCCAGCAATACCAAACTCCCTGACTATTGATGTCTATGAGAGGAAAATGCTATCTAACTAACTAAGAGCAGTCTGTACAGTACAGAGAGTGAGCTGAAAATGATGTTCACAAGGCAATACAGTGAAATACAATGAGAGCCCTACACCTCAGTGATGACATTTTCGACACTTCTCTGTGCTCTGCACTGATTGGATGGCCGCCAAAAGTGCAGAAAGGTGATTGCATGGCCGCTAAAAGTGCAGAAAGCCACTGAAAAGGAAACTGAAAATGGTGTCTCGAACTAGAACTTTACTCGAATAAACAGTAAAATGTTCAGTTTGGTTCGCGTTCTAAAAATTCGAGAAGTTCTACAAGAACGTAACTTTTCTAGAACAGTTCGATCAACACTATTGATAAGAAGATCTTGTATTAGCAGCACTAGTGATCTACATATAAAACACTAAAGAATAGAGAAAAATAAATTTTGAATGCAGTAATTCTCTAGTTTAAAGGGGTTGTCTCACCATGCTACTACAGCAACTTCAGATTCACACTTCCTCACCTTTTCTGGTTAGGCTATGGGTAATTTTCTAGCAGTGATTAGCATATCATTTTAATATTCCCAGCTCCCCTAATTGCACTGACATGAGAGCAGGAGATATAATTTATAGTGCTGACCTCAGAGCTCAAAGTGAACAATCAAAAAATAACTAATCCTTTTAAGTTTTCAAGGCTTTTTTTGAGAAAAAATGGTACAAAAGTAGACACTTGAAACGACCGGAAAGGTGGATCCTTGGGCCCCGGAGGCAGGTTTTCCACCCCACCGCGGGGGCCCGGGAAATAAACCTTTGGGTCACCCATCCCGAACGTGGGTGCAGGAAAGGCCAGGACCACCGGGACGAGGGACGACAGCTGACACAGGTCACCACCAGGAGGGACGGCTCAGGAACATGGGACCCTCCAGGCGGCACGGCTCAGGCACACTGGGACCCCCCCAGGGGGCCCCGGCTCAGGCCACTGGGGGCCCCCCGGGGGCAGGTCAGGAACACTGGGGCCCCCCAGCGGGACGGCTCAGGAAAACTGGGGCCTCCAGGGGCACGGCTCAGGAACACTGGGGGCCCTCCAGGCGCACGGGGCCCGGAACACTGGGACCCTCCAGGCGGGGACGGCTCAGGAACAAAGGACCCTCCAGGCGGCAAGGCTCAGGAAACACTGGACCCTCCAGGGGGCAGGGCCCGGAAAACTGGGGCCCTCCAGGCGCACGGTCAGGGGAACACTGGGACCCTCCAGGGGCACGGGTCGGGAACACTGGGCCCTCCCGGCGGGGACGGGTCAGGAAACTGGGACCCTCCAGGCGGCACGGCACCAGGAACAAAAAAGGAACTAGCCCGGACACAGCAAGGGCAAGATGCAAGCGGCTGAGGCAGGGAACAGGCCTTGGCCCTGCAACACCAATGCTCAGGGGACAGTCTGTTGGTAGGGGGATCTTTTTTGATCAGCAATTGGGGTGGCACCTGGCCCCCCCATTTTTAGGTGTTAACTATTGCAGCATGAAAGAATTTGCAATTTCCAACCGCCAGATACCTTAATTGCATGTACATGAGGCAGATAAATTTTTGCCCCGAGTCTAAATCGTAAATAATTTCCCCCTTTATTTGTTAGAAAAAACACACACCGTTTTAAAGCTGCCGATTGACCTGGTGACATCACTTCCTGCTCTCTTTCTAATCAGGCAGGGAGAGCAGGGTGGTAAACAACAAAATCTGTGTGCACTCAGAGCAGATAAAATCTATCTTACCTGCTGACCAAGTTAAAATCAAATGGGCAATGTATTTGGAAAATTTCTTGTTTTAACATTCCCTTCATGATAAAAGCTAATCTTCATAGTGAGAAAATTCTTTAAGGCAAATGCCAATTGACAGGTTCTCTAAACCTAAGCCAATGCCTCCAAGTAACTAAGCTGAAAAGGAACCCATCAGCAATAAGATGCTGTCCAATGTGCTGCTATCATGGCACAGTGCAGGAGAAGCTTAGACGATCTTTGTGAGAAAAGATATAGTATAACTTGTAATTCATTGATTGAAATCCATGGGCCTTCTGGCCTCAATGGTCCAATAGACAATCTCACTCATTGATTGACAGAATGCATACAGATATAGCTGTCAGTCACTGATTGGGACCACCCACTGGACTCCTAAGCCCTGAAAGAGCAGGCATTTCAATCAATAAATCGGTAAAGTACTTTCTGACGAACTTTACACTGATTTAATGCGCCTAAAAACTGCAATGTCGACGCCAAATTCAGACATGAAAACTATTAAAATAGCGTGTTGAATGCGATGTCGAACGCCATTTACTTGAGCAAACAGTAAAATGTTCAGTTCGGCTCGAGTTCTAAAAACATCATGAAGTTCGACTCAAACTTAACTTTTCTCAAACAGTTCGATCAACACTAGTAGTGAATCAACAAGCATTACTAATAGATCATATGTAGAGAAAATAAGACAACACAAATACAAATCTATTGTGTATGTATTGTCAACCTTACTCTAGTTCTTATTTCACAAACATATAGCAAAGTTGTAGATTACATAAATTCAAACTCATCCTGTTTACATTTTCAGATTACAAGTCTCCTACAAAGATCAGCTTTCAACATAAAGACAGAGTTAAATGAAGACTTTTTCTAAATACATTGGTCAATAGATTTTACATTAGTTATTAAATAAGAGACATTTTATCATCTCTCTGAGTGCAAACAGGTTTCTATGGTAACCTGCATACAGACGACTGTTATCTGATTAGCTGAGAGTAGGAAGTGACCTCACCCCCCCCGATGCACTGATTGGACTGAGCTCTGAGTAACTAATTACATTTAGCTAGATTAGTTGCAGTAATAAACAGGTACATGTGCTGTGAGGACTGATAAGCATGGATTTATCTGTAATCTTGTTAGAGATAACAATCTCCTACACTGTCAGAGTAACTTGAAGTTGAATATGCTAATCACTGCTGTAGAACCACCCACAGCCTAAGGAGATAAAATGAGTATAAAACTACCTGTAAGCCAGTGAAACACCATGGAGAGAAAACTCCTTTAACCTCTTCCTGACAGCTGATCATAATTTGTCCTTTTGTATTTATCTTTCCCGCCTCCCAAGAGCCAAAACATTTTAATTTTTTTCATCTTCATAGACATATGAGGGCTTGTTTTTTGCAGGACAAGATATCATTTTTAATGTTACTAGTGACTGTACTATAGAATGTACTGGAAAACCGAAAAAAAAAAAATAAGTGCCGTGAAATGTGAAAAACAACGTACTTGCGTGATGTTTGCAGGGGTTTTGTTTTTATGTCATTCACTCTTTAGTAAAAACAATGCATTTTCTGTGTTCTGCATGTAGATACAAGTCCAGTGATACCAAATATGCAGGGTTTTCATGATGTTTTAGTATTTTTTTTAAATGAAATCATTCTTTATGTCTTAAATATGCATTGCTGCTCCATTTTCTGCAAACCATAACTCTTTTTGTTTTTCCACCTATGAACCTGATTGAGGGTGAATGTTTTGTAGGATGAGATGTAGTTGTTATTGATTCTATTTTGGGATACATGTGACTTTTATTTACTTTTCATTCCAATTTTTTGGGGATATGAAATGACTAGTGTTGACTGAACCGTTCGCGAAAAGTTAAGTTCGAGTCAAACTTCATGATTTTTTAGAACTTGGGCAGAGCCGAACATTTTACTGTTCGTTTGAGTACATTTTCGAGTTCAACATCACGTTCGATACGGTGTGGTAATAGTTTTCATGTCCAAAAATTTGCATCTCTGCTGTAGTTTTAAGGCGCATTAAATCAGTGTAAAGTCCGCCACAAAGTACGATCCTCTCAAAACTCTGGCATCAGTTATACCTTGCATAGTAACCGTAATGCGCCTTTTTAGGCCATTGCACAAATCGTGGCACATAGCATATCATTGGTAGTGTATGTAATGCGCCTATCGAGGTGCATTGCACACGGAGGCGCATAACATATCATTACTAATTTATGTAATGCACCTCAATAGGCGCATTGTGTTATGGAGGCGTACAGCGTATCATTTTTAGACGCATTATAATGTGTTGCGCCCGACGTATAATGCACCTAGTGTTGGTGTAGTGTTATGGATGATAATTACAGCTTCTCCTCACATGTATAAAAATTAACCTGAACATCTTCTTCCATTGACTTTAATGGGATTCGAAGTTCGAGTTTGAATCAAATTTCGAACCAAACTTCTCAAAGTTCGAGGTTCAACTCAAACTCGAACATTTTACTGTTCACTCATCACTAGAAATGACCAAAAACCCACAATTTTATTCCATGCTGTTCATACTTTTATAGATGTGGCAATACCTATTATGTGTTAGTTTCATCATTTTTTTTATCTGTAAAATGGCAAAAGTGAGCGGCTAGCTTGAACTTTTAATATATATATATATATATATTTTTTTTTAATACTTTTAAAACATAGTTACATAGTTACATAGTTAGTAAGGTTGAAAGAAGACACGTGTCCATCAAGTTCAACCAAGGGTGGGGAAAATGTGGGTGAAGGGAGGGAGACAAGGATTTTAAGCCCAGCCTCACCACTGGTTAATGCCCTGGAACCCAATAGGCAAGAACCAATCTGTACCAGCGGAGACTTTATCTCGGACCCCAGAGCCTCCACCAGCCAGGATCCAGAATTGTACATCGCTACATACACATTAATATTCTTTAGTTCCAGATGGTTATCTAAGCCTTTCTTGAAACACTCTACAGTTCCTGCTGTGACCAGCTCCTCAGGCAGGGTATTCCACAGATTCACAGTTCTTACAGTGAAGAATGCTCTTCTCCTCTGGAGATTGAATCCTTTTTTCTCTAGTCGAAGGGAAAAACATTTTTTTTTTCTACTCAGATATTTAGAAACCCTAGGATACTTGACCACTAATGAGCTTGTTCACTTGCAAACTCTTCTGCATTATATAAGTCAGGGGTTCCCAAACGCCAGTCCTCACATCCCACCAACAGGTCATGTTTTCAGGATCTCCCACAGAATGCACTGACAATAATTAAGTCACCTGTGCAGCATAATTTAATCACTTATGCACTGCTAAGGAATTCCAGAAAACATGACCTGTTGGTGGGGCATGAGGACTGGAGTTTGGGAACCCCTGATATATGTAATGCAGAAGGGTGTAACAAGATGGCAGTTCTATCTCGAGGCAGGAAGTAACAGAAACATTATCATGGTGGCTGTTGAAGCCTTCATTAGGATTCCAGCTGCCAGAGTAACTGATATACACTGAATAAACCAGCTACATAGGACTTTACCAACAATATAACAGATGCATATGTCCATTGTCTTTAAGGGGTTATTTCACAACAGAATGATGATGGAATCAGTTAGAACATGTCATGCAATAAATGATATCTAATTGGCTGTTTGGAGGAAGTGATGTGTTGACATCATTGTTTCTCTTATAATTATCAAGAGACAAACATGACTATTTGCTTATTACCATGGAGACTTATGCTGTATACCTTGGCCGTAGCTTTCCACAAGTTGGTTCGCCACATTAGAACCTACAGTTCATTGACTACATGTCCATATATATTTGATTATACTGAAATGAAGAGGCGAGATAAAGGATGGGTGCAGTAATCGCTGCCTTATTTGATATTCATTAGTTTTTCACTAAGTTCTGAATATTTATTGCTTATAATTACTTATGATTTTAATTACATTTGATGTATCATTTCATCTTTCTTCGTATTATTATCTTAAGCCCAGTAGCAAATGGCAGAGAACAATAAAATCCTGACCTGCTATAAATAGTTCCATTTTAATTGTTTTAATGGGAAATTATTAAATATCATGTAGTTCTGAGAATTCTGATAATTAAATGAACATTACACAAAACAAGTTAGAAAATCACATTTGTTCGGCGCAGTGTTAACTTTCAAGGCAAATTTAATTGAAAAAGGCCCAAAAGGAAAAAAAAAACACAAATAATTCCTCTGCAATGAAATGGAAAAAAAAAAAGTTTGGTAAAAAGTTACTTTTTAGTTTAATGTTGAAAAAAAATTACATGAGAAATAATTACCTAGACAATGACCTAAAATAGGACAATGTTATATACCTGTGACACCCATGAAAATGAAGCTACAGGAACTAAAATTATAATTTAGAACTAAGTTCATGATTTAAAAGTTTGAAGATATGATGCAATGGAGTTGAATCTGTATTTGAACAAGTTCAATGAAAAATCACAATACGAAATCTGTTGAAATCTTCTCAAAAACCTGTATTGAAATGCACAAAAGAAAAAGTAAATTGATATATATGGTTCAGGTACATCTCCAACTCTTAAATGAGGTCAACAGTCAAAAGGGTCCAGATCAGGGGTGTCAAACTCAATTTCACCAAGAGCAGCATTAAAATTATGGTTGCCCTTAAAGGGCTGTTTGTAAATGTAAGACTGAATAAACATAGCTACTCTTTAACATATATTTAAATAACCCGAGACACCATATCCACAGAACATAAGTGTCCCAGCAGGCTTTCTATGGGGCATGTACTTTTTTTCTGGGTTGCTAATAAAGTAGAGCAAATTGTTACACCAGACATGTTATGGTGCCACATGGTCAATATAAGGCCAAGATGTCGATCATGGTTGCATAATAGCCAGCCATGTCCACCTCTTCAGCATCAAAGTTCCTACCGTGGAGGGTGGGTAAGGACCCTGGGTTGGTCTGTCCAAGTTCTGTAAATGCTGGAGCACCAAATTCAAGATGGTGCCTACTTCTTGTGCTGGTGCTGCCACCTGTGCCAATCACTGGCTGTGTTCTCTGTAAAAGTTGAAAGCCAACCCTTCTGCATCCAGACCTTGTCTATTTCTGCTCATCGTGTCTAAGTTCTCGGACCACATAAAATGATGTAGCAGCCTGGAATCAGGCCACAGGCCTTGAGCTTGACAGTGGTGTCCTAGATCATAAGATCACAAGATACTCTGTCACCTCATACAATAAGTCTATGTAGCCATACACCAGATTAACCAGGCTGTGTTGTGAGAAAGAACCACGATGTGGTTAGTCTTGGGCCTTCTTTGAAGTAGATGGGAGACAAGGTAATATAACCTATTAACAGTCAGTGCTTTATGAAAGTAATAATGATGCTGATCATATCACAACACAATTATTTATTTATTTTTAACTTGATGAGACAGTGTACCAGATGTAGCAATAAAGTATGCTTCATCTGTACACAACAGGGCCCTGGCCCATAGACGTTTGGGGTTTGATTTAGAAAACATGCATTTAATAAAGGAAGGGTTGGAGTGGAGAATATCTACTATGAACATGTCGTGCCTTGGAGGACCCAGCATGTTTTTTTTTTTTTTTTCATTACAATGACTTCTGATTTAAAGGTGCTGTCTCGGCATGCTGTTTCTCAGAACTACAGCCAGCTTTAGACTCACACTTCCTGATCAGGCTGTGGGTGGGTCTACAACAGTGATTGAAATATCGGTTTTGCTGTTCCTAGCTATGCCTGTTACAGTGACAGAAGTGCAGGAGATTTATAATCTGTAGCGTACAATGCCACAGAGTTCTAAATCTTAAAGGGGCTGTCTCGATACAAAGATTAGCTTTCAACATGTAGGGAAAACTAAATGAAGACATTTTCCAAATATATTGCTTTGTTCATTGTTTTTTGTTATGGATTTACAAGTGATTTTATCACCTTCTGAGCTCTCTCTGGTTTCCCAAGTGAGCGACCTGTGTACTTCTTCTCCCCCGGCTGTTTGTCTTATCTGATTAGCAGAGAGTGACGTCATCACACAGGTCGTGGCAGCACAGAACTGCAGGTAGTGAGAGCTTGTGTGTTATCTGATCTTTCAGAAAAAAGACAATAATTTCTACTGTTTACATTAGCTCAGAAGCTTCTCCTGTCCTGATACAAATTTAGCTAATCTAAACTAATAAGCATAATAAACAGATAAGTCTGAATACACGGAGCTCATATGCTAATTACAGACAGCTTGACAGGAAGTGACAGAGCACAGCAGCATTATTTATGAGCATTATGAAATTATGAGATGAGACAACCCCTTTAACTTAGGCAAGCAAGCTGCTGAGCTAGAGATAAAAATCAGCAGAGAGTGACTCACCATGGTCGGAGAAGGTATATAGGAGCAATCAGAAAAGAGAAAAAGCAAGAAGTGGTGGTTAGTAACCAAGAAATACTTGTGTACACTAGCAGTAGATACAATCTTTTTTATCTCTTGAGCGAAACAAACAGTATAGCAATGTATTTGGTAATAGTCTTCATTTACCTTTCTCTACATGTTAAAAGCGAAATATTGTGGTGAGAAAACCCCTTTACGTGAGAACAGATTAATGCACCATTTCACCTGTTGTGGCGCTGTAGAGAAACAGAACGTTTGCATTCAAGTTTCCCAACAGATCTTGAGGGGTCTCTGGCATCAGCTGGGTCTTTCTAACACAAAACATATTAAACTAAAGAAAAAACACAACTCCTGTCAGCTGATGTATGTAGTGCATCCTGAAGAAGGTTTGCCAAAACATATGTATTTTATATGCAGAACAAAAAAACTAACAGCCCTTCTGAT
Source organism: Phyllomedusa bahiana (assembly GCA_025379985.1). Taxonomy (NCBI): domain Eukaryota; kingdom Metazoa; phylum Chordata; class Amphibia; order Anura; family Hylidae; genus Phyllomedusa; species Phyllomedusa bahiana. The sequence continues at coordinate 9,001 of JAODAL010015620.1, read as the reverse complement.
ATGTTGTGCCCTTATTAAGATACACTGAAGGCCAATCTCTTGGGAAAGTACTATTTTAATTATCGCAAAAGCTTAGAATTGCAAGAACCTAACATTTCAGTGCGTGTGAATCATCACAACTCATTCAAAGAAGCTTTTAGACCATACATTACTTTTATTTGCGTTTGGCAAACTGTAGGTCATGTCATGCTAATATAATTCATTATGGCCGGAGCTGTTCACTGTGTGCTTGGATTTTAATAATAAACCAATATTTGTTCTGCTTGAAGAAACTTCTGGAGAACATAGCCTGGCATTTCATATGAGTGATATAACAACTTTGTTTCCTTGGGTCAATGGTCTCGCTGTTTCCGAGTACAGTAGAGCATTAATTCATCGTACCAGTGTTGATTCGCTTATTATTTATGCCTCGTACAAATCAGCTGGATCAGTACTTAATGACTGTTCTTGATGTAACTCTAGGCAAAATATATTAATCGTCTTGCATTAACAAGCAAAATAATTGCACCAGGGTTATAAAAAAAAAGGTAAATTTCCCTCATAGCTTCTTATAGCATATAAGAAGTACCATAGGCCAAAAGGCTTGGTCTCCATTATCTGCAGTTGCTGTACCTCTACAATGAGCTGAAATTGAGCTGAGTTGATGCAGACACCATAGTGTGAACTTAATTGACAAATTTCTAAGTGCCTAACAAGGTAAATTGATGTTGGTACTCATTCCAAAGGGCTGACCACTGCCACTGTGAATACTCAGAACATCAAATTAAAAAGAACCAGACTCCACTCTTTGGTGCCATTTTATTTGAATTAATTCAGGAACACTGCTTGGACATGGTCTTGGAGGGAAATAGACCTTTCTACAATATACTTCTGGAAGTGAATATGCTCACCTGCTTTGTTGCCTGATAATGGGTAACCTTTAGCTGAAATGTTGCCAAATAATTATATAATAACCATGATTAGAGATGAGCGAATCAATTCTAATGAAGTGAAATTCATTTAGAATTTCAGGGAAAAAAAAGATTCTGAACGAAGCCAAATTTCTTGGCGATTTATGGTAACGAATCATTTTTTTCTAAAATGGTCGTGAACACATGGCGTGACATGGGACAAAGAACTATGGAAGCAAGAAAGGAACACCCTCAATGCCATGACATGCAGACATAAAGCCAATCAGCAGCCAGCCAGCTTCTGTGATGTCATAGCCCTATAAATAGAGCAGTCATGTTAAATTCTGCCACTTGTCACTGTGTCTCGTATGCACAAGCATCTCTCTGTAGTAGCACTAGATTGCACTTTGTGCAAAATACTTCTGATTTTACAGTTATGGGGTGAAATACCTTTCAAATACACAGGTGTGTGTCATATACACACCTGTTCCTGAACCAGTGTTTTTTTTATTTTGGGATATTGCAATCTGTGGCAAATAGTTATTTTTTTCACTTTTTGTGGGGAACTCTGTGTCAAATCCAGTGTGTGTATTTCTGCCCTACACACATCTGAAATCCATCCAGTTCAGTCTCTGGCAAAAATAGAAGACATGCAGATATCCCATTTAATGGTCATCTCTGTTTTGGATTAACTCCTGTTTCTTTTTGGCTTTATCAATACTGAGGGATTATTGACTGATTGAAAGTGGACACTGACAGATGAAAGGAAGGGCAAAATGATCAGAGACGTCAACGAAAAAATTACTGCCAACACCCTCTCCACTCTTTTGGGGGGGGGGGGGGCTCTAGATGTATCAGCATTTAACAGAACAGGTTCTGTCATAATCTGTGGAATCATCTGATGTTGGTGTAAAAGGAGGATCTATAGTGGGATCTTGACCCTCAGCTCGGTTCTTTCCAGCTGGCGCTTACATTTCCCTGTCAGGCTGCGGTCCCGCTTCACTTATTTGGGCAGTTTTGCCCCTATAACTGCCCAGAAAAGTGAAGTGTGAAGTGATTTTAAGAGTGGTGCTTGTCATCTCTGTGTCATACTAAATAACAGCATTGTTACAATACCAAACCACGCTCCCTATGCATATTTCAGCATGGCCAAATGTTCTACAACACCACACAGGCTCTCTGCAACTAGGAAATAGCTGTTTTTTAACACCATTCGTCACAAATAAATTCTGAACAAATCAAATTTTGGGGAAAAATTTGGCTAATTAGCCGAATCGAATTTTTGAGAAATTCGCTCATCTCTAACCATGATCTATGTATGTGGTGCCTGTCTGCAGTTTAATAAAGGAATTGATCCTAATAATAATAATAATAATAATAATAATAATAATAATGTTTCAACTAAAGAGTCTAATGTGGTTGTTCTTCATTTGATGCACTTAGTATTGACTAAGTCATCATATTTTTTTACGGAGAGAAAGACACAATATTACATGTACCGTAGCCTCAAGAAAACTTCTTTACTGCTATACCATCACCTTCTAGTTAAAAGAAAGCAACAACTTTTTATTCTAATTTCATGTAAATCCAACACGATTTCTAAGTAGAGAACTCTAGGGACGGCATGGAAAAGATGGTAATTAGACTTGGCTTTTGTAGCAGATGGAAAGGTTTTTTGGGGACCTTAAGCATTTACATTTTCATGTCATTCTTAAATGTGAAAAAGATACTGAATAAAACAGATGTTACTCTAAAGCACAAAGAACCGTAGGACTTTGGAGCAAAGGAGATTGGCGGTTTTATCAACAGATTCTGAGTCTGAGGAAAATACGCTGTAAAAAAACTGCTCTTTTGAATTTTGTCTCATTGACATTTATTACAGTAGATAATACTTAATATCATGTTTTGTAAAATCTGGAACCACATTTTTTTTTATGGAAATATTGTGTTGTAAGAATTCAGATACCTTCAAAATGATCATGATAGAATTTCTTAAACCATCTGGGAAACAAAATTATTAGGTAATTATATGGGTTTTTTCATAATTCAGAACATTTGACATATTTTCACTTTATTGTACCGCTGAGTATAGGCAATTTTTCATGGTTATAAAATTTTTTTATTTAAATCAGTTTGGCCATGACGTGCTAAAAATTTCATCTGCTATGAATAATATAATATCTTACACTCTGTAATTTTGCCTTCCAGCTCAAATTGGTAATGATTTGTCTCGAATACTCACATAAGGTTTTAGTAACTATATTAAGTTGTTACTTTTTTTTTACTTTCCACTTTAATAATTGTTCAAAAAGCAAAGCTGAAAAACATGAAATATTTGTTTTTTATTTGTAATAACTGCATTTTTTTAATTAACATAGTTACATGGTTTGTAAGACCGAAAACAGACGTCCATCCAGTTCAGCCTATTCTGCTATAGTGTTGATCCAGAGGAAGGCAAAAACCCCCATGAGGTAGAAGCTAATTGTCCTCATTTAGGGAAAAATTTCCTTCCCAACTCCAATCTGGCAATCAGAATAAATCCCTGGATCAACGACCCCCCTCCAGAATCCTGGTCACTATAACTTGTTCTATTATTACATCTAGAAATGTTCTCCCGACCCCTTTTCCAGAATCCCGGTCACTATAACTCGTTCTATTATTACATCTTTGAAATTTTATCCAGACCCTTCTCCAGACTCCTGGTCATTATAAAACTTGTTATATTATTACATCTAGAAATGTCCCAGACCCTTCTCCAGAATCCTGGTCACTATAACTTGTTCTATTATACATCTAGAAATGTATTCCCCTACCCTTCTCGGACTCCTGGTCACTAATAACTCGTCTATTATTACATTAGAAATGTATCCAGGGCCTTCTCCAGACTCCTGGGGCCATTAAACTTGTTTATTATTACATCTAGAAATGTTTCCAGACCCTTCTCCAGAATCCTGGTCACTATAACTTTTCTATTATTACATCTAGAAATGTAATCCAGGACCTTCTCCAGACTCCTGGTCACTAAAAACTTGTTCTATTTTTTACATCTAGACATGTATCCAGACCCTTCTCCCGACTCCCGGTCACTTTAATTTGTTATATTATTACATCTAGAAATGTCTCCAGAACCCTTTCCAGAATCCTGGTCACATAACTGTTCTATATTACATCTAGAAAATGTATCCAGACCCTTCTCCAAAACTCCTGGTCACTATAATTTGTTCTATTATTACATCTAGAAATGTATCCAGACCCTTCTCCAGACTCCTGGTCACTATAAAATTGTTCTATTATTACATCTAGAAATGTCTCCAGACCTTCTCCAGAATCCCGGTCACTATAACTTGTTCTATTATTACATCTAGAAATGTATCCAGACCCTTCTCCAGAATCCCGGTCACTATAACTTGTTCTATTATTACATCTAGAAATGTATCAGACCCTTCTCCAGAATCCTGGTCACTATAACTTGTTTATTATTACATCTAGAAATGTTCCAGACCCTTCTCCAGAATCCGGTCACTATAAACTTGTTATATTATTACATCTAGAAATGTATCCAGACCCTTCTCAAGAATCCTGGTCACTATAACTTGTTATATTACTACATCTTGAAATGTATCCAGACCCTTCTCCAGACTCTGGTCACTATAAAATTGTTCTATTTATTTACATCTAGAATGTCTCCAGACCCTTCTCCAGAATCCGGTCACTATAACTTGTTATATTATTACATCTAGAAATGTATCCACCCTTTCCAGAATCCTGTCACTATAACTTGTTCTATTATTAATCTAGAAATTTTATCCAGACCCTTCTCCAGAATCCGGTCACTATAACTTGTTTATTATTCATCTAGAAATGTATCCAGACCCTTCTCCAGACTCTGGTCACTATAACTTGTTCTAAATTTTTACATCTAGAAATGTCTCCAGACCCTTCTCCAGAATCCCGGTCACTATAACTAGTTATATTATTACATCTAGAAATTGTATCCAGACCCTTCTCCAGAATCTAGTCACTATAACTTGTTATATTATTACATCTAGAAATGTATCCAGACCCTTCTCCAGAATCCCGGTCACTATAACTTGTTATATTATTACATCTAGAAATGTATCCAGACCCTTCTCCAGAATCCCGGTCACTATAACTTGTTATGTTATTACATCTAGAAATGTATCCAGACCCTTCTCCAGAATCCTGGTCACTATAACTTGTTATATTATTACATCTACAAATGTATCCAGACTCTTCTCCAGAATCCCGGTCACTATAACTCGTTATATTATTACCTCTAGAAATGTATCCAGACCCTTCTCCAGAATCCTAGACACTATAACTTGTTATATTATTACGCTCCAGAAATGCATCCAAATCCTTCTTGAACTCTGTTAGTGAATTCATGATGACAAGTTCCTCTGGCAGACAGTTCCACAGTCTCACTGCTCTTACAGTAAAGAATTCCTTTCTATTTTTATGTAGAAACTTTCTTTCCTAAAGGTGTAGAAGACGCCCCTTTGTTCTAGATACAATCCTGGGTATAAATATATCTTGGGAGAGATCTCTATATTAACCTCTGATATATTGAAAGATATTTATTATATCCCCGTGAACAACCCTAATTTTGCTCATCTTAAATTAACATGTTTTCAATATTCAGTATCTGCAAATATAAATCTATTAAGACAAACTAAATACAGTATATATGCAGTCAACCAAAATGAAGCAGATATTTGTTTTTTGATGAGGAACATACCTCACGCAGAGAAGGAAGCAGGGCTGTATAGGGGATACTCCGGGCAGGGATCCGAGCTAATTAGAATCCAAAACTATTATATGACTGCCACCCACCAGTCATGACATTGAAGCCACTTGGTTCCCAAAATGGTGCCCTTTATTTTACATAATTATACATAAATGCAAAGGTTCTAGTGGGTATTCTGTTCCCTTTCCCTATGGACCTACTATAATATGGTTTGGGCATAATGGGTCAGTGACTCATTGTGATTTAGAAGTATGAAAGTCTTTTTTAAGTGCCTATTAAAGTTAAGCAGTAGGACACAAGATGGGAATTGATAGACATAAAAGAGGGGTCAGGTGTCCTGAACATTTATCCATATGTGTCCCAGATATTTCTAATGGTAGTCCTGACCTTGTTAGAAGCATCAGCTATTTACCTGCCATGCCATGCTGTGTTTTTCTGTGTGATCCACTTAAAATATTAGTGGTTAACTAAAGCTTAGATTGGACTAGAGACTCTAAGGTCCATCGTCACAAGACATGAAGGGTGCCAAGTAGAGCAATTACAGTGCCTGGTGCAGTTACTGTTAATTGTTAGGGTCAGCATTTTGCAAAATAAGCTGTTAACCATTAATACAATCTGCAAAAGTGCAAAACCAGGTAAAGTGGAAAATCCTGTGACAAAGTCAGAAAACTGAAACATATGTAACTGGTGGTTGTGGTTGTATAGATGTAGCATAGCTTGACATTTAACACATTATGACACTTTGACAACAAATGTTATCTCACGGAGCCACCACGGACTGCATTGTAGCTCAGTGGTTAGTATAATGTAGTTTGGTGGTTCAGTGGTTAGTACAGTGTAGTACAGTGCTTCAGTGGTCAGTACAGTGTAGTATGGTGCTTCAGTGGTCAGTACAGTGTATACGGGGCTTTATGGTTTTGTACGTGCCCGTTGGTGCTTTAGTGGTTATCAGTGTAGTAGGTTTCAGGGTTAGTAAGTGTTGTAAAGGGGGTTTAGTGGTTATACAGTGTATACTTTCTTCGTGGTTGTACAGTGTAGTACAGTGCTTCAGTGGTTAGTACAGTGTAGTACGGTGCTTCAGTGGTTAGTACAGTGTAGTACGGTGCTTCAGTGGGCGTACGTGAGTACAGGTTCAGTGGTTAGTACAGTGCATATGATGCTTCGTGGTCTACAGTGAGGCAGTCTTCAGGGTCATACAGTGTAGTACAGTGGGTTCAGTGGTTAGTACAGTTAGTACATGCTTCAGTGGGCTACAGTTAGTACAGTGCTTCAGGGTTAGTACAGGCATATATGCTTCAGTGGGTTGTACAGCGTAGTAGAGTGTTTAGTGGCGTACAGTGTAGACGTGCTTCTGGTCAGTCATTAGTACAGTGTTCGTGGTCAGACAGGGTACAGTGCTTCAGTGGTCAGTACAGTGTAGTACAGTGCTTCAGTGGTTAGTACAGTGTAGTACGGTGCTTCAGTGGTTAGTACAGTGTAGTACAGTGCTTCAGTGGTCACTACAGTGTTCAGGTTAGTACGTCAGTATGATTGCTTCAGTGGTCGTCAGGTAGTACATGTTCAGTGGTTTACAGTGTAGTATGGGCTTCAGTGGGTCAGTACGTTAGTACAGGGTTTTAGTGGTTTTCATGTGACAGTGCTTCAGTGGTTTTTTACAGTGTAGTTGGGCTCTTGGGCAGTACAGTTAGTACAGGGGTTGTGGTTATTACGTGTAGATGGTGCTTTAGTGGGCATCAGGTAGTACAGTGTTTAGTGGTTGTAAGTGAGTATGGCTTCATTGGTCGTACAGGAAACAGTGCTTTTATTTGGGCAGTCAGTTTTTTGGTTTCTTGTGGTCAAATACGTGTTGTCGTGCTTTATTGGGTTAGTACAGTGTAGTACGGTGCTTCAGTGGTTAGTACAGTGTAGTACGGTGCTTCATGGTCAGACTGTTGTCAGTGCTTTCGTGGTTAGTACTGTAGTATGGTGTTCAGGGGGTTTACAGTGTAGTACGGGGCTTCAGTGGTCATTACAGTGTATTAAGGTGCTTAAGTGGTTAATACAGTTTAGTACGGTGCTTCAGTGGTCGTACGTGTAGTACGTGCTTTAGTGTTAGTCAGTGTTTGACAGTGCTTCAGTGGTCAGTACAGTGTAGTACAGTGCTTCAGTGGTTAGTACAGTGTAGTACGGTGCTTCAGTGGTTAGTACAGTGTAGTATGGTGCTTCAGTGGTTAGTACAGTGTAGTACAGTGCTTCAGTGGTTAGTACAGTGTAGTAGAGGCTCGTGGTTATACAGTGTGTATGGTGCTTCAGTGGGGTTTGTCAGTGGGGGTCGGTGCTTCGTGGGCCCGTACAGTGTAGTACATGCTTCAGTGTTATCAGTGTAGTACGGTGCTTCAGTGGCGTCAGTTTTTAGTCGGCTTCAGTGGTTAGTACAGTGTAGTACAGTGCTTCAGTGGTCAGTACAGTGTAGTACAGTGCTTCAGTGGTCAGTACAGTGTAGTACAGTGCTTCAGTGGTTAGTACAGTGTAGTACGGTGCTTCAGTGGTTAGTACAGTGTAGTACGGTGCTTCAGTGGTCAGTACAGTGTAGTACAGTGCTTCAGTGGTTAGTACAGTGTAGTATGGTGCTTCAGTGGTTAGTACAGTGTAGTACGGTGCTTCAGTGGTTAGTACTGTAGTGGGTGCTTCATTCATACAGTGAGTACAGGCTTCAGTGGTTAGTACGTTTGGGAGGTGCTTCAGTGGTTAGTACAGTGTAGTACTGTGCTTCAGTGGTTAGTACAGTGTAGTATGGTGCTTCAGTGGTTAGTACAGTGTAGTATGGTGCTTCAGTGGTTAGTACAGTGTAGTACGGTGCTTCAGTGGTTAGTACAGTGTAGTACAGTGCTTCAGTGGTCAGTACAGTGTAGTACAGTGCTTCAGTGGTCAGTACAGTGTAGTACGGTGCTTCAGTGGTTTTATACAGGTAGCAGAAAAAGTGAGCGCAGCTCTTTTAGGGGCAGCCCCAAATTGGGGTGGGTTTGAAGGGCGGGGGGGTTGCTGTGCTCTGGTGGCTGTGTGTGTTTGTTCCCCCCTGCCCGGTCTTGCTCCTCCCCCCCAGGGGGGGGAGTGAGTTGCTGGGGATGAGTGAGCAAATAAGCCCCCCTCCTGTCTCAGTAGGCCGGGGGGGGGCAGGAGAACCAGCGTTTGGCCCACATGGAGGACTCGGGGTAAGAAATCTGGAGGAGCCGCAGCAATGTGGCTTCTGCAGCCCCTGAGTCTGAAAGATTTAAAAAACCGCAAAGGGTTCATCCAGCAAGGGAAAACCTGTCTGCTGCAAACTCGGGGGGGGGTGTGGCCCTTCCGGGGCCGGAAAAGGGGG